>VNJR01005390.1:0-111872 GCA_008042585.1 Drosophila punjabiensis
TACATCTGAGGTGTTGACCCTTAAGGTGCCTAAAGAAAGAATTTTAATGCTTCATGATTTCAATTTTTATAATTCATTAAATTTTCGTTATAAATCTACAAATTTCAAACTCCAAATACAATGTGAAATTATTACTAAAATTCTAAACAAAAATTCAAAAAGAGTCGATTTCATACTTAATTCAAACAATATTAGATATAGAAAAATATTTAACAATAAAAAAAATAAGAAATATCGCTGATTTAGAGCGATCTGTTGTTGCTGTGTGCTGGTTTTGGCTTTTCATAAATTTTTATACCGGCTATGCCGTACTTACGACCAAGTCCCTCGATGTCGACGGGCCCGCTGACGTCACTATGACCTTGGCTAATAAGGGTGGAAATTAATAGCAAATATGGAAAACCAAACTCGTCAGCAGTACATGAAAACAAATAAAGATATAAGTATAAACTCTTTTTAAAATATTAACTAAGATTAACAAAAGAATACAACGCAGGCAATACAAATGATCCTGCACTTAAGTGGGGGGGGGGGCCCTATAGGGGTCCGCCGATATAGCTGTTGAAATCCTTGGTAAAATCCAGTAAGAAAATGACCTCCTTCTTAATTTCCTTTTTGGCCTCCAAAGAAATATCCAAAAACGGGCGTAAGTTGGCCAGCGGCCGTGGCCGGCCAATGGGCGTGGCAGGGCGGTACGTTGATCGCCGTCGCAGCCAGGGAATTGGGTTTTACTGGCTCGCAATAAAAAGTTTCGCTGCCCAAGCGGGAGCGGAAGAAACGGTGGGGGGGGAAACGGAAGCGTTGATCCCGGTTGCAGCTACTGGGTGCGGATTCACTGCCTCTCAATGCAAGGGTTTCGCCGCCCTAGCCACGGAAGCGGGATGGCTCGGCCAACAAAAGTAAACATTGGCCGCTGCTGCTGCACTTTTGTTTTGGTTTCGCTGCCTCTCAATACAAGGGTCGCTGCCCTGGCGGGAGCGGAATGGCTCAGATGATCAGCCTAAAAAACCACAATTTATTATCGTTTCGAACCTCACTTTTCACCAAAATTCTTACCCGAAGTATTTCGGCACAAAAACACAAAAATATTTGTTTTCAGGTCTTTCACTTTATTTCCAGTTCCAATGCCTTTGTGTGAAACACACACTTTAAAGTTCGGCGAGGCTGGAAGGAATTTTCACTGCACGTGTCAGCTTATTTTCTTTTGTATTTTTATGTGATATAAAAATCACGTCGTTATCTCGGCACCGATCTCAAAAGAATGAGAGAAGATATAAAACGGAAACGGAGATAGAAAAATTAAGCTCGACTTGACAGGTGCATGAAAGCTTAATTAGAGTTGTCAACGAGATGCATCGATCAGCTGTCATCTATTGTCATCGATATATATTGCATAGATAAGCTTTATCTCTTTTTTTGGAGATAAGAGCTAGGCTTTAAGTAGAGCTTATATATGCAGTTTACAGTCGCGTCCGTCTTTAGTTGATATGGACCGCGAATGTTTACAATAAAAATATTTAATATTAACGTAAACTTCCTTTCACCCCCACAATTTTATTATTATTCAGGCACAACCTAAAGGAAATGCCTTAGTTTTATGTCTTTAAACTGCATGTTAAGCTCTTTTCAATTACATTTATTTATTAAGGACATTCACGATACCCATTTTCGCTTTATTTGTACATTGCAAAACTGCAATCGAGGCAAAAAGACTGCAATTCTGCTGCCTGCATGCACAATTAGTCGGAAGAGAACGAGCTCATGAACAATTTGATTTACTCGTCTACTCTAATTCCGTTTATTTATGCTTTTCTTTATTTATTTATTGTAAACTTTATTTCTCTCTGCTCTGCCCTGCTCCCAGACACGCACGACATTGTGATGAGATTCAATCACGCGCCAACGCAAGGACACGAGGTGGATGTTGGCAGCAAAACCACAATTCGTGTGGTGAATTCGCAAGTAGATATTGCGTGAAGTTCCGCACTTTCGATTGCATTTACTAAGCACTGCACTGTTTCTGTTGCCCCTTCTAGGTGGTCACCAAGCCCGAGTTCGACTTCACCCATGCCCCCATCTTCCGGAATGTAACGATAGCTGCCTGGGATCCGGGCAAGTACAATGGCACCCTGGAGGATTGGCTGACCAGCGCGGACTATGATCTCTTTACCAACTATGAGATATACAGGCGTCGCTATCCCAAGTCGAGAGCCTTTCTTATAGATCCTCATTCCGTGTGGCGACTCTGGCAGAGTCTGCAAATGTTTGCCGGAAATAGGCCCATCAGCCGTAATCCTCCCAGTTCGGGTTTTATAGGTGGGATTGAAAAACCATTGATTTTTAAGAAATATATATTTTCTGTTAAATATTCCTTTTTCTTTTCTGGTTCTAGGTTTGGCTTTACTTCTACCGCACTGTCCGCAGGTGGACTTTGTGGAGTATGTTCCGTCCACACGGCTCAATGGGCGCTGTCACTACTACAGTAAAGAGGTAACCATTTCAACCATTACTCCTCTCTCCCTTGACATTCAATTTTTTCCATAGATGAACTCCGCCTGCACCTTTGGCTCCTGGCATCCTCTGGCCGCCGAAAAGCTGATGGCTTTGGACATGAATATGGCGGAGGACGATGACATGTCGGTGTTTCAGTTTGGCATTCTGAGGATTCGCCGGCCGGACAAGCTGCTCTGTGGCTTCAACTTCTTTGGATATTAAAGAGGAGCTGAAGTCAGAGGAAGTACTTCGCGGGCGGAAGTGACAATCCAGGTGCATTTAATCAAGCGGTTTTCATCGAGTGCAATAAACAATTCAGCTTTGCAATGAATATAAACTGAAGTGTTTGCCCGGGGCCTCCTCTGTGGAGGAGGAGCAGTTGAGATTCCCAGTCTCCCAAGTGGCCTCTGTTGCCTCTTGATTGCTTTTCCTTCTGGCTGCCGAGAAAACAAAGACGAACAGAACAGAAATTATGACTGGCTGCGCGGATTCATGTTTTACTTTGCCATTAAATGCCATAACTGTTTGTCTACACGGGCGACCTGAGTGCAATAAGTATTATTATTATTATTCCAGTCCCAAGGATTCCGCCAGAGTGGGTGTGGGTGTGCGGTACTGTGGGCGTGGGCATGGGCGAGGTGAGGAAGGAAAGTACTCATTAATACGTGATGCGGCACAATGGACGTGCAGCGACTCCAAAGTGAAGAGACAAACACACAGCGGAGAGTCGGAATTATGATGGCAATTTTTTGTCGTTGTTGCTGTTTTTTTTTTTGCTGTTTTTTGCTGGCTTAAACGCTGCGTATACGCAATTAAATAATATATAGCCAAAATAAATATCGAGATTCCATTGAACCAGGAAAAGGACACGAATCGATGCGAAGCGAAACGAAACGAAACGAAATGAAAGTTATGGCCCAAGGGCACCGCCCAGCATCACAAAGGAAAGCGCAAACCAAAGGCAATTTAAAGTTTTTGGATAAACAAGATAAAGGTAGATATATCCCAGCAAGTTGCTTGAACTCCTTCATTATTCCACTTGTCGGGAGTTTGCTCCTTTGCATTTCAAAGCCCAAAAAGTTCACCTAACTCGGGTTCAAAAATAAAGACAAAACAAAAAAAGAGCTGCTGCTGCATTTGGAATATTTTGTTGAATTTTTACATTTCAGATTTTTATTTGACAAATGTAAATAGCCAGACAATTCACGTGTTTATGTTTGCCGTTGGGCAATTCTTTGTTTTGGTAATTGGACAGCACCTGGGCTTGCACTGGACCCTGGGCATTTTGGTCAACAATATTTTGACATTTTACCAGCACATTTTTGCTGTATTTTTTCTTGTTTTTGTTTTTGTGGATTTCTGCGGCTAAAGCTCTCTGCGCAGGCGCGGTTGTTGCCCTCGTGTGAACGTGTTCGCCATGCTGATAAATCAACAAAAAACACAATTATTAATTTTATAGCGAAATGTCGTAAAGTGACTGCCGAGCGTGTGCAGGTCTTCTCTATGGTAATATTTCTTCGATTTAGGGTGGATTTTTTTAAGGTGGGAAAGGTGAAGGGAGTTAGCTTAAAAAATTTACTAAATATTCTGATTCTTCTTACTTCAAATTAAATGATTTTAATGCTTCTATACCTTACAGATATCTGGTAATTATGTTATAACATATTTGTATTACTTAATTATACAAGGAAAATAAAGTACTTTTTAAGTAAAAATCTCAAAAAATTAGAGCTTCTACAGACATAATCTTGAAAAGCAGTGAAGAAGTTAAGTTAAGAAGTTGTCATCCCAAAAAAATTTATATTTTTAAATTGAATTCCTTGAAAACCTCACATCTAAGTACATAGCGAACCTCTTACCCTAGCCTTGAGCTCGATTCCAAACAGCAGCAGTTACTCAGAAGCATTTATATCTTTCGATTTGAATAGTGTGTCATATTCAGTATATATCCCAGGAAAGAGCACTCCTCCTTCCACATCCCCCTTCGAGTTGCCCTAGTTGGGATGCAGCTTCTATATGGTACATACATTTGTAGCATGCAAATTAGAAATGTCGCTTTTTTATTGGATTTTTATCGACTGCCGAATGACAGACAGCCCCGGCCGGCCGAGAGGGTCAGCAGTGACATGGACATGGACATCTGTTTTGAGAATCGGCATCGGAATAGCTTGTCGGCGTGACACTCCTCCGTCAGAAGTTCCTCCACTCAAAAAGGCTGCCAGTTCAATGTTGTGCTAATTGAAATCAAATGCTAGTCTTTGCAGGGCTGCCAGGGACGATCCACAGAGAGATGATGATGATGATGACTCAGCAGGCAGAGGCTTTTGAGTGAAAATAAACCAACACATAATAATATTTCGGTTTTCTTCATTCGGTTTATTCATTTGCATTGCACGTTTGCTTAGCTGTGGTCTGGCCTGCTTCTTTTGTTTTTATTAAATTGTATTTTCGGGTGATAGCGTTACTCAAGAGATTTCCGAGAATGCCCGGGATAGTCAGTCAGGCAGACGAATTTTGAACCATCGCTTGTGCATTGTCGAAGGGTTAACCCATATGCCATATGGGTGCTTGATGATGCCTCATCAGGGCGTGTCCTACGACCACAACACGTCTGTTTCGGCCAAGATCCAGACAAAAGATGGCCTGCGAGGAGTCAAGGTCGGCGGACAACTTTATTTATCATTCAATAAACTCAAAAGTAATATATGAGTGGCGATGCAACAGGACAAGTAAGTCTGTTTGTTTGCGAGGTGCGTCGGATTCTTGTTAATAAATTATCAGCATTTCTGTAAATTGCAATTATATGGCTTACTAGTTAATAGTAAAGACTACAAAGGAACTGTTACGGTGAGGTAAAGGATCGTTAAAGGCCGTTAAATTGCTGGTTAATGATTTTATTTACAAGTAAGAAAGGTTTGCATAGTAACCTAAATAGCGTTTAAACTTTAAAGGTCTCTCCACAATATAATATTACTTTTAAGGATTTTTTTAGATTAATATTATGTAAATTAATAAAATATATTATTTATTTTCTATCAACTTGATTTTTAACCAAAAAATCAATATACATTAATATAATGTACAAATCCCACCTTCTAATATAATAAATTCCGCATTTTAATGCAATCATTCGAACAAAGATTGCAGCTTGAAGGATTTCTTTTTATACCAAACCCCAAATAAGGAGCGGCCCCATCAATCAGCGGACTTAATCAAACAATCACTCCTCCTCAATCAGACTTCCTGCTTGGCATTGAATTATTCTTTTGTATATCTAAAATCCTTAGTTTATTTGTTTTGTGCGACAGCAAATTCAAAGTATTTAAAGACGAGACAAAAGCAGACATTACAGCCGATCTGCAGCTTATTTTTTTCTTTTATTTTTTTTAAGGAAGAGAGCGAGAGGACGACATTCCGGCACGTTCGAGTGCGTATAAATCAAAATATAAGAACAATATAAAGCGAAATTTAGCATCGCTGCGAGCGAAACCAAAAGCAAAATGAATCGCTTCAGAGGGCGGCGTGCATTTCAAATGATTCAACCTGACTCTTGGACTTCTGGTGAAGATAACGCATTAAACGGAGATATAGGTTTCCCGATCGAAGGGCCTATCACTGGGGATGAATCACAAAAATTATGAATGAAAAAGGGAGTAAAGAAACGCGATGGGTAAGTCTTGATTGAGAATAATTTGCATTATCATTAAGCTTAGTTATATATCCTTCAACTTAAGTGAGTCAGTTGAGGTTTATTGGACCTCAGAAATATCCAAGAAGCTTCCTTTGGAGATATAGGAATAAATGGAGATATCGCCACTACTTTTTCAAGCTTTAACTGACTCACTATATTATAGAACAAATGACGTACGAAATGAAACCCCGATGAACCCGATCTCCGATGCGTAAGTCTCCCGTTATGTGAACTAAACGAGGAAGATCCCAGCACCGCAAACACTCGAAAGGGGGGGATGACAGGGAAGGACGCTGCTGTGATGACTGTAGCCTCCAATCGGAGCGGTTCCCCGATCGGAACATAACGAAACGGATCGCCTTGCTCCGCCGGCCATATAAAAGAATCTAAGCTGAGAGCACCAAGCCTCAGTCTAGCGCAAAAAACGCACAACGAACTTGCAGTTACGGCAGCTTGCTGCAGCAAGGCAGATCCTCCTAATTTAAACAACAACAAAATCAAATTTAAAACGCAACTCACGCAATCGAAATAAAATTAGGTAAATTAACGAGTCGCCTAGAGCTTTTAGAGAAAGCTGCGCCCTCGGCTGGTGAATCATTCAGCTAACAGAGTCGTCGTACTAACTGCTAGCTCACTAACTGGGCTAACCAACAGCCGGCTAACAGCGCTAGCCTGAGGTGAGTCCCCGCCGAGCTTTTAGCTCCTGTTGCTTTGTAATCACATGCACAGGATACGCGGATACGGAGAAGGGCGAAGGGTGGCTATATATATTTTCAACCACCAAAAACGAGGACTATCGGAGTAAATGTGTGAAAGTATGTGTTTTTATGGATGTTCGCGTGACTCGTAAAGCAGCTACCATTAGACCCACACAGACATACGCCCAGAGAGAGGTGGGAGGGTAGGGAGGAGGGTGGCACAAAGACGACGGCGACGCCAACAAGCTGAAAGGCAGAAAAAAAACAAATACAACAGAAAACCAGAAAGCAAAAAGCCCGAGACGAGTCGCATTCGGAACCTGCTGGTAAACGGTCGCTATCGCAGCTCTCTCGGCATTATTCGTTCTTAACTGAACTATAGTAGAAATGCCAATAACCTGAACAGGGATATTCTTTCCCCCCAAAGAATCTTTCGGTAATAACCCAGAGAAGGAGTGTCCGTGAGTGCAGAGTGTTGACTGTGAGTGCAGAAGCGCCTTATGAGTGATAGTGTCGGAGTGTCTGAGTTCGCGTTGCCTCTTATCTTATTATTATCTCTCTTATTAAGAACTAAGATCTAATCGCAATCGGCCGAAAGATAATGCCTGATAAAGTTTGAAAACGGCGAAGAACTTGAAACAAAACAGAGACGGATTTTGTGCAATATTTGCTGAAGGAACACACATATTCGGAGTGACTTAACTGCCCTGATTATTATTATAACACAAATTGGTTCATGCAAATTACGTTTTCTTCTCTTACGAAAGTTTTCGTTTTTTGGATGGTAAGTGAATCATCTTCGGGGAGCTTCCCTCTCTTTATTAGAGACATCTTTTGTCCGGAGTTTGTGGTTGACATTGCCCAAAACAATCATCACGTAGAGCCGCTTTGTTGTAGAACCCAACTCATAGGCCAGACGAACATGAATACGTATAATTATAGATCCAACTGGCAGATACTTCACATATATATCGGCTTGGCAAACGACTATCAAAGCCCGACCGTGACGTGATTGAGTTTTTGAAAAATAGTTATTCAGTTTTTCGCACTCAAAGTCAGCCAGTACAAATGATATACTACTCAGTGCCTGGCATTCTATATTCATATACAATTAGCATTATCTGCTGCCCCATCTGTATGACAATTATATACAAACATATGGGTTCTGCTTGGATCGCCGCAGTTCAAAGGCAAAAGTCAATGCAAAATCGCTTGTTTTTCGAGTTTCGGCTTGGAAAAGTTCACTCCCCTTTGCCACTAAACTTTCCACTTGCTTGGGGATGGTTTAAGCGGGGGGAAAATGGTCTAAAAATACCATAAATAGTTGTCATTAAAGGCAGAAGAGAAGCTCATAAATATTTCATTGTTCCAACTGCATCGCAGATCACAGCGGGGCGACCACGACGACAAGTCGACTTGTCTTCCATTGCCATAACAGAAGAAGACTATATATACTATATATATGTATATATATATATCCAGGAGAGGGGGCCAGCTGCACTTGGTCCATGAATAAATGGCTTTGCCTGCAGCCTCCGCTTTGTTCTCTCTGCCAGAGACTCGGGAATTGTTGTCGTTAAGGGAAGGCGTCTATCTCTCTCGTGGCCATTATCTGGACACGTTGAATTTAGCTATTCGCATTTTAGCTGAATATTCAGCTCGTGCCTGTAAACAATTGTTTTTGCAGGCGATTACTAGATCTGTTTGCTCCGAGGTGGCAATTTACTTCACGTGGCCACAGCCACCGCTACTGCAGCTGCTGACTCAGCCCGAAATTGCACTCAATTGACGTTAATGGAATGGAACAGCCGCACATTAAGATATATCATTGATTCCCAGAAGGAGATAGAGCCAAAGATGAATAGCTTATTAGCACAGATTCCCGCTGGAAACGTCATTAAAAACTGGTCAAGATCTGGGTAATGCCAATCTTTAAATGAAATTCCCATTTCATTAAATGATTTTAATATGCTTTAGATTATTTTCATAATTTTTATTGGTAAATTGTGTTGCATAAAAATATTTCCTTAATAGTATAGATCATAAAAAAGACAGTTTTCTTGTAATTCAGGGTCGTACTATTTTAAAGAATATATATAACCTTATCTTTTGGCTATTACAACATTAGAGACTGCGAAATAGTGAAATATATATAATAATAAATTATTTATAGAAACATTTAAGCACCAGTACGTGATGAAGAATAGAGAAAAGATAAGCTCCTTAAAGAAAATATATGAAATATTCATCATTAGAAGATCATTTAAACTTGAAAAAGATATAGAATACAGAACATTAAGAATAATAATCACTTTACCAATTTTATTACCGTTTTTTAATCATTTAAAAATATGACTTTCTATTTTTCGCACTTCATTTGCATAATTCCAGAAACTATTAAGCAAAAAACGAAGACTAATAAACTTAACTGACACAAAACGATCTCGTTGGGAGGTGTGCCCCTTAGTTTTTACACAAGAAATAAAAGGCCCTCATTTATTGGCTTATTTGTTTACGCATTACTCATACGTTCATTGAGAAACCGATTGGCACAGGGAAACCCATACCGCAAGATTCATTCATAAATATATATATATGTATATAGCGATATATATTTTGTGTGCTGTCGGGGCAGAGGCGGAAATTCGCAGAGACAAAAGCTGTTAAAATGCGGGAGGGACTTGCTAAACTTCAAGATAAACTGTCAATAGCCACCGAATTTGTATCTGTAGCTTTAGTTGCTGCCTCTGCTCTGCTCTGCTGGCTGGACCCGCGCGCGACGCATGACACATTTGGATGATTCCAAGAAACCGCATTACTCATACGCCCCCCGCGCAGGGGCAGGGGAGCAGCAAGAGCAGCAGTCAGGGGAAGGGACAACTTCGATTATTGGCAACAGGTTTCAGCCGCCTCCCCGGCATCGGGCATCGGGCAGCGCGTCGCTGGCGGCTGTTAAGGCCGCTGGCAAGCTTTTCCCCTTTTTTTTTGTCTTTCATTTGGCGAAAAGCTCCAGCGATCGCTGCCTCAGCTGGCTTCGCTGCCGCCGCTGGCGTCGCTGCTAGCGAGAGCAGAGAAGTCGTCGTCGGCTTTCCAGCGATCGCCGAAGATCAGTTGAAATTTGCGCGTTGTGCAGGGCGGATGTGTCTAGCGGCGAGAAACAGAAACGAAGTTCGAGTCAGCCAAAAGCTAAAATACAATATTATTTACCAATAATCCCCGCAAACCAACAACGATTAAATTGTAAATAATATACAAAGAATATAAATCAAATCAAAAAGTGAACCGCGTTCAGTTTTGAGATTTTTGTTTTCGAAAACGCGGAAGCGCGCGGGAAGATGGAAGTGCCAGCGAGCAATTAGTGCAGTTTCTCGTCCACAGAGCCCCAGTCCAGACATAAAGACACTGAGAGAGACAAAAGGATAGCCCAATAAATAATAAGCGACGACACATCCACAGCGGAATATAAACAACAACGACGACGACGACGACAGCCGCGGCTAATTAATTAATTTGTAAGTGTTGCAACAAAGAGAGGAGGCATCGGCGGGGCACGCATAGTTCAATGATCCGAAAACTGCAGCTAAGTCGGCGCACATCCCACTCGCTCACTCAATTGGAAGGTCAAGAAGGGCAGCAACCGAGCCCATTAATCAGGCCTAATTCCAGGCATGTAGGCCCCCTGCCCCCCTGCCCGAAATGCACTCCAGTTTGGAAGTGAACTTGAATCGAAATCGAGTCGAAATACATTTCGAAATGCGCCTAATTTCGACAACTTGGTCATATCACTAAGGTCAAGTTCTAGACAAACACACAGCCGGACGCCGTGTTCATTATTGGTTTTAGTGCAGAGACTCATACTCTTGAATATTTATTGGGAATTTCATATATATACTTATATATACTATATTTCAAAAGCATAAGTCCCCAAATGCCACCATATCTTATCGCTCACGGGGCATGCCCACACACTCGCTTTGAGGGAAAGTCAACTGATAAGGTGAACAATGCCAAAAGGCTATAGCAATTGGAATTTCTGTGCTGTTGGGCAACTTTTGGGGGTATTTTTCTATATGGCCAAACTGGTTGGCATCCAAATTTATTAT
This sequence comes from Drosophila punjabiensis, assembly GCA_008042585.1. Taxonomy (NCBI): domain Eukaryota; kingdom Metazoa; phylum Arthropoda; class Insecta; order Diptera; family Drosophilidae; genus Drosophila; species Drosophila punjabiensis. The sequence goes on from VNJR01005390.1 coordinate 10,986, forward strand.
AATTAGCAACTCTTTAGTGTTGTGCTTCTCTGAATGAGCCCTGACTCACCCACAGCTCTTCGCAGAATTTCGATTCACATTCCCCGAAAATAAAAATGAAGCCCAAAAGAACCGGTTAAAACTTGGCCAAAAGCAAGCCAGAGAACTTATCAGCCTCAGTAGGAGCCCTTGTTTATGACCCAAATCGGGTCAAAATCGACCACACACCCAGAGACGTGTTCTACATGTCGTATACGTAACCGCTCCGATTAAAGTATTAGGGCAAAGCCAAAGGAAACTTTCGCGTTGAGTGCAATTTCGCCATCGACCCAAGCAAGCACTCCACTTAAGCGAAACTCGCTTTTATTGATCTAACACACAGGACAGGGAAATGCGTCCATTGTTATGACGACCCGGGACAGAGCAGCGGCCCCTCTAGGACCCTCAACCCGTCAGCGGTGTTAACCACACGGCGCTAACCTTAAACTGTCAGCCCCGTCGACCTTCAACCCAACCGCACCAGACCATTTGCCCAAAACAGCACACAAAAAAACCAAAAAAAAAAGAGTGAAAATGGAAATTGTTTATGGTATTTGCTTAGCAGAAATTATTGTAATCAGATAACGCCCCGGTGATGGGGGCGATGGGCTGTGCGTATATTCATTATATACATATTTGCATGTTCATTTGTCTGGATTTTAGCAGCTAATTGCCGGACATAAAGCGGCCCCGAAATCCCCCCCGGCGATTAGTCAGGAACAACACGAACAACAGGCCTATATGTACCATATATATATTATATATTTGCAGAAGCGAGTGCCTGCCACTTGGCGTATACTTGATATGACTTATCGCACTCATTTCTGCTGATGTCACATCGGGGCTCTGGGGATAACAGATCCATCATCATAGGTGCAAGATATAGTCGAGGGATAAACATCTCCATAAACCTGAGCATTTACTTAGATGATTCTGGCAGTTGTCTCGTGCCCTAGGTCAACATCAACCCCACAGACAAATCAACAATAACTATAAAGCAAACTAACTGCTGGCTATTTTTAGCAAATCAAATATCAGAATATACACAGAGAGGCCCCGGCCAAAATCCTTTACGGTTATTGCCGACTTGGTATTTACCGGCGCAGAGTCTAAAATTAAATTCTAATTGGAGTCTAAACTTACACTAAAGCCGTTTATGACGTCCGAGCTGGCCAGACCTGAGACCTGAGACCACATGACTTGCTACGCGTACTATATGTCTACTTATATCTCGCCGATCAAAATATCAGCCACAGGACAGCTGGCTGGCGCGAGGAGGAGAGCTCTCAGCGAATATGAAATGCTCTCGGGGATTAGCGAGATATGGAAGCAAATATTTGTAGAATATTTGTCCTCCGATAAGGGGATATTCTTAGGCCGAGGACTTAATGGCTTCACAAGATCCAAAGAGAGTGCAGTCTGTTGCCAGTTCGTTGTACTTTTCTCAGCAATAAAAGAGTGTGTTGTTTTGTCGGGTCTCTTATAGTTGGTTGTATATTATATTTAAAGTTATTAGGGTGTACTTAGTCTGCTTATGGCAGGGGTTGTATATATTCTTAGAGCTCGTTTGCGGGGGGTCTCGCATAGTTAGTGGGTATCCTCAAGGGGTTTTCTCCCCCCTAAACACGTCAGAGTGTAGGGGTTGGAGCCTTCCAAGTGGAGGCACTCGAGTTGTACTATTTTTTACTACGACTTGGATTACAACCGATATCCCCTGACCCCGCACACCAGGCCGCGAATCTTGGCCACTTCCGTTTGCCGTTCCACCTGCCACAGAAAATGTGTGCCACATTCAACCTGTTGGTCGGAAAAGAGTGGCAAGAGTGGAAGTTGGACACGATTTCCGTTCGCCCTTTTGCACTTGTACTTGGCCTGGTCCGTTCTCGGCTCTCCGTACTCCTTTCTTCGGTCTCCGTTCTATTCCGGACAGTGGCCTGTTCCTGCTGGCTGCTTTATTACTCCGCCCCGGCTTTATGAAATATTAATTGACCTTCTTTCCACCTTTGCCTTGCAGTGATATAAAGTTCAAAGTGCCACAGAGCAAGTGGAACTACATGACAATTACTAAGGGAACTACCATCCACAACAGAAGCAATCACAACAACAGCAAAAACAGCAACAAAATGACAAACTGCCAAAGTTCAGTGTTCATAGTCGTAGGCACCCTGCTCTCCATTCTGGCAGCGGCACAAGCGGCCCCCGTCTCCACCACCACACAGGCCGAGGTGAGTACATAATTAAGTTATTAAACTAAAGGTATACATATATAAACAAAGTAAAAAACAGTAAAAAACAGTTAAGTGATTCCCAGTAAATTGCGAAATTAAATCAACGTTTCCGATTCATCTATAATTTATATAAAAGCTTGTAATGCCTCTCGCTTCCCAGGCATTGCACAAAATGTAAAGCATGCAATCAACTGAAAATAAGGGAAAATAATAATATTAATAATTACGAATCACAAACAGAGGAACATTCTGGAGTATAAAGTTACTAAAAGGGATGAAATTCTGCTGAGAGATTCGAATTTCGAAGCAGAGAAGAATTTTTAATTTAAACAGGAAAGGAAGTTGACTTTGGGAAATCGAACTTTAAGTACATTTGCACGAAATTTGAACCTTAAAGTTCTTCCTTTTGAATTGAAAATTTATCTATAATTTATATTTCCATGCCCTCGTTTTTGCTTTTTTAAATTTTATATAACAAGTTGTAATGCCCTTTTGACATGCTTTATATTTAATGTACAGCTAGTAATCAGTAATCAAAATAGTTAATAGCAAGAGTTTCGAGCTCAGACTCATATTGAAAACAAATTAGCGATTGCTGTCTCTTTAAAATGAACTTCAAAAAAATTAAAATAAATATCTAAAGGTTTTTTTAATATAGCTTTTCAATATAATTGTAGTTATAAGTCACTGGAATTTTTCTCCGTGTGCCTTCGCACATAAACAGTGACCAGGAAAGAAATCCGATTGGAGATGAATCATAATCGGACTCCGAATGATTGATAAGCGAGGAGGAGGGGCGGGTTTGTTGCACTTGAGGTGACAGTTAACGGCATGAGATAGCCGCTTTGTCTGCCCCTCTCTCTCTCTCTCTCTCTTTCTGTTACTCCCCATATAGTATATAGAATATATAGTCTGCAGCTTTACTTCCGATTTGCATGACAAACGTGCCAGGCGCTCAGCTCTCCGAGTTGGTTGCATTCGCAAATTATACTTAATTTAACACTAAATTGAGCAGTGTATATCGGTGGATATATGTCTATACTATATATATATTTTGTATGCAACAGGCTCACGCGCATTGCATGTCAACGGGAATTTTTTTTGTATTCCTCGCACACTCGCACACCCACTAGGTTTTGGCCCGGCTCAGAGGCTCTGGCCTTAGCCTTAGTCTGATGGCTCCTAAAAGTGCATGCACACGGCGAGTCGCCGGCTAATTGCAGTCTATCGTCCGACTAACCAGTTATCGTTATCGCTATCGCTCGTGACATTGGTCAGCGGAAAACGTGGATTTCCACAAGGAAAACTCGCACGCTATTGACATGCCAACGAATCGATTCGAATGCACTCCCCTGCATATATTTTTACAAATGTTCAAATGGAGGGGGAGAAAAGCAATTTAAATAAAATCACTGATAAGCTGGGTTCATTAACTATATATTTTTTTTTAATTAATACTAATTTCATAAGTGGAAATTAATTTTCTTAAACGTATGATTCATAAATTCACAGTTTTAAGTTCTGAGTTTACTTTAGTTGCTTATCTTCAGGCTTTATAGTTTAATTTAACAATAAAATGTAGACTGATAAGCATTTTAATTAAGAGAAATTTGAAAGTCATTAAATCTTTTTATTATTAAGACAAGACCTGGTAGATTTTATTAAGTTTCCTGTGATATGAATTTGCTAAGCATAAAGCGCAGTAAAAATATTGTCAGAACCTGTGAAAGTTCAACAACAACATTATAATATATTTAAGACCACTTAAAACCATCCATCACCTGACTTAAATATGCTCAATAAAATGGGAAAGCCCAGCAGGAGACACCTACCTCAGCTTTATCTGGCAAATGCATTAAGTATTCTTTGACAAATAAAAATTTATAGAGCCACCGAAATAAAGAGAGATAATAATAGCTTCATAAATTAACCCTTTCCATTAAGGCAACTTGTTTTCCACGCTCACAATTTATAAATATTAATCTCGGTTAATTGCTTGTCATGATCGCTGTTTAGCCCAATGCAATTACCAATTACAAATTTTATACAACAATTGAGGGAGCTGCAGCGCACCTTTAGCTGTTCTACCTGAAGCTAATCACGTTTTTTGTTTTTTTGTTTTGTTTTTCGCCACAAACTTGCATAAATTAATCGGGGAAGCAACTTAACGGCCAGAAGCAAAGCCATTTACAACTTACAGAGCCTAGAACTTCCTGATTGGCCATTTGCGATCAGCTCTCCCGATCGGGCGATATGTAGCAGGTGATATATCCACTCGATTCGAAGTCAATTCTGGGACTCAGCACGCATGAGCGCGTGCTTAACATTGCTTTGGCTTTTTATTTAGGTTTTATTTATGTTTTACGTAACAGCGCGACTGCCCGGCTAATTGGTATGTTGGACGCGTTGCCAATAACTTGGCTCGTTGTCGCTGGCCAAAAGCAGCTAAGGCGGCAACAGACGACAGACGACCGACGGTGACGGTGACGGCAACGTCGACGTGTTTGCCTCCAATGCCAGACTCTTTGTTCTCTGGACTCAGAACTCTTTCCCCATAAATCTCCCCAACGAGAGAATGCAAATCGTGCTGACCACCGCCGATGATTCGAGGAAGTCGTGATGCGCTAAATCTCTCTATAAATCTCTCGAATCTCTCCTTGATCAAAGACAACGATTAATAATCTTCACTGATTCGATCTGGACCAAACAGAACTGAGCAGGAAAAACTAGACTCAGTGTGCTCAAAGTGAGTCATCCGAAAGTTGCTCTACCCGCACATAATGTAGCTGTCAAGAGGTTAATTACTCGCACCCATGAATGAAATGAAATTGAAATGAGCTCAGGCTTTCAGGCATTCGTCATCGCACTCGCAAAAAAAATAAAAATAAGGCCAAAAAAGCTGGAGAAAAACTCTGGAGAAAAAGTTTCTCCAGGCTAATTATAGCCTCAGCAAAGTGGGGAAACTCGAGAGAACACCTTTCCCATTTCCCTTAGCCAACTTAACTAATCAATAGCTGCCTGCCTGAAATTGTTTGCTTTTTGCCAGGCTTTTGATGGCTTCGCCTATGAATTAGTTGCGTGCGACCTTCGTGCAAAATGCACAAACAAAAGGATAACCAAACGCGGCTGCAACGGCAGCCTTGCCACATTGGCAAACAATTGATAGCTTTCCTTTTCTCTTTTTTAGGACTCCCTAAGGTCATCTATATGGAATGGTTTTAGCATTTCACGCGTCTCGCCATAAACAAGTAGCCTAAAAAGGCATCGGAATGGCAGCAGCAATAAAATCCTTTTCTTTTTGTTTTTTACTTTGCATGAATAGCGCTTTTTATTGTCCGGTTATCTTAGCATCTTGACGCTTATTTATCGCCATGTGAATTAGCCACTTGCACTTGCTAGAAAAAATAACAGGCTAAAAACAAAAAACTATACAAAACAAGTGGCAAAAAGACAGGGACAGACACACCTCTTGAGGTGGAAATGTCAAATATTTTGTGGGAGTTTCCTATGCTAAGCAGGGAGCCTTTTGAAGTAAATGTCAAGGAATTTACCGGCGGAAAATGGTTTTTATTCTCGTTTAAGGCAGTCTTTAAGTATTAGTTTTTAAAGTATTCTTTGGCAGCCATTTTAATTAGTAAGCTGCACTCTGTGCTCAGGCTTTTAAAAGCAAAATATACTCGCTTTATAACCCAATTTCGGAATGCAGATATCCAACCGAAATTCTGTGCAATTAAAAGCATTTCTTTCTCTCTTTTTCTCTCTCGGGAGTCCTGAATTGAATTGAAATCGTTATACAACTTTTAAGCTGCATTTAAGACAAAGCAGTTGGCCCAGTTTCAGTCTCTTTGGTCTGCGTTTCGGCTTGGGTTTTGGTTTTAAGTTGTCAGTTTTCTTTCTCATTTTGTTTTTCATTTCAATCTCAATCCCAATCCCAGTTTATAAGAAGTGCCGCCAAATGGGGCGCCTGCGCTTCGATAATGATATAAGCGCCTGGTTATAAAAACATTAAAACAAGTTAAGCCTGTTTGCCTAATGGCTAGCGGGATTGGAAAACTCGCAATGCAGGCGAGCTATTTCGGTGGGAAAATCGCCAGCGGCGCAAAAGGGAGGAAAACCTCCTACGCTATTTGCCTTTAATTGTCGCCGACACTTTCGTTTATGCACGTGCCACGCAAATATTTGTGCAACTAGGTCTAGGTTTGTTTGCACCAAAGGCGAGAAGGGGAGTTGCAGGGAAAACCCTCACCCACGCCCCCTCCTTTGCCCGCGGCGGTGGGTGAAAGTCAACGACCTGGCTGACCCACATTCCGAGCGTAAACTAACCACGCACCCCCGAAATACGGAATAAGCAATACGGGGAATAAGGAAAACGCAGAGCGAAGCACGGACGTGGTAGCCAAGAGTTTTCCTGCTGCTGCTGCTTGCTGGGCAATAATTTTCCCATCAATTTCAACTGGGCACGTTTGTCGGCGAATGTATATACACAAACGTACATATATATACGAAAAGTGTATACAAAACGATACTTGTTTATAATTTATGCATGTCCTGTTCTTGTTTCTCGACCGGAAATAAACGAGGCAGAGTGTACGCCTTCAATTTAAATGGAGAGAAAACACCGGGTGAAAAAGAGTTCAATGACTTCTAGGAGCGGCAATTTTCTTCAATCTTTTTGCAGCGCCATTTCCCCTTTCTCGAAATCAAATCAAGCTAGACGGCAACTGGCAACTTTTCACCTGTGTGCACCTGTGCAAATTGTGTTAAATATTTGAAGGTTGCAACCAGCGATTGTAGCATACTTTCGAGAGCTCACAAACACACCTGCAGATGGTCGCACGTTGGGTTGCAAAAGCCCTGCGGACCACTTCCTGCAAGTTCAACTCCTTTTGGCCAAGTAAACCAGGCAAGCAGGTCAACCAAGCGCTAACAAACTAGATATTTTTTCACACAAACTGTTAGATAGTAAGGTACACGGGGAGATTTTTTTTTATGTTTTTTAAAGGATATTTTGTAAGGGAACATGTTTAGGAAGTTGCAGATTTACTATCTCACTTATCTTCACAGTCTTTCCCCAGCTTAAAGATATTTAAATTGATATTTTTGTTAAAGGAAAACCTAGAAATTGCTTTGAGTTTAGTTTAATATTGCGACAAATAATTTATATTAATTTTTTCCTGTGTATTTATGGTAATATTTAAACTAACGAGTGTTCTGGGACCTGGCCAAAGCCATTCTCTGTTGACATTCTGCTTTTTTGTTGTCCGAATCGCACTAACAAATGTGTGTCAATGTCCAATAATAAATTGAAGTGCAATTTCAACGCCCTCTGAAACGTGACCCAACCAATGCACTGGCCCTCACCTCATCCCCTTAGGGAGCATGGAGGAGTCCGGGTAATTTCAAATGATTTGCACGGCCATGGAGCATCCCCTCGAGAATCGAGAATTGAGAATCGAGAATCTGTAATGACATGCAAATGCACGAATATCTCAATCGATGCATGCGGATGCATCCACCTGACCAAGCAGGCAACTTTAAGACACCAAAAAAGTAAAAAAAAAGCAAAATGTGAGACAGCTTAATCTAATGGCCAAACATTTCCGTTTTAGCAGCGACTTCCGTTCGCTTTTTGTGACGCATTAAATTCCAAATTGAAAGCCGCCGAACAAATGCGTCAGGTGCGGGAGAAATGACTCAATTATGGCCGCGTTGAGTAGTCTTTTGTTTGCTGCCAAAGGCAGCAGGTACATATCTTATCGATACGAAGTAGAGATAACCGAAAGAGCCCGTGTTTGATGAGGCCTCGAACAATGCAATGCATTCGATTGCCCTCGGTTATTCAGTCGGTTCCAGCTTGTTTGCTCTATGACAAAAGCTTTGCATTACAGCACAATCCCCTCCAGAACTGGCGTAACAACGTGGCGCCTCTTTCAGCGATTTCTCTCTCTAAGCAATCAAGACGAGCGTGCCTGCCGCAGGGAGAGGTGTCTCGGCACTCGTAATTATGTTAATTGCAGCAAGAGGCATACCTAAGGTCGCCTCCAATGGATGAGTCAAGTCGAGTGCCAGTCAAATTTCGAATCAGAATCTTACTCTCAAGTTTAAATCTCAAGAGATGAGCGACAGATGCTTGCCACTCGAGCACCGCTTTGTCTGCAGTTCGTTTACCTTTCCATCAAGTTCCTCCTGCCAGCTGATCGTTGGTAGTTGCCCCTTAACCCACCACCCACAAAAAAAAAAAAGATCACAGAGCCACTGGTGGCATGTCGCATGAATACCAATGAGGCGGGACAGCGAAATGTTTACTTCCTCGGAGGCGGAAAGAACCCCATCAAATTAACAGTCAGCTGGCATTATGCAAGATTCGGCAAATCATTATACAACGCGTATGTACTATATATATTTCTATATAGTAAGTGTATGTGAGGCGGCGTCATTAAGAATGTGCGACACATAAACGGCATGCAAACCTGATCCACATGCCAAATTGAAAATAAACTTAATTCTCTCTCTCAGTTTAAGCGCATAAAGTTCTATAGAATATAATAGCTGGCTGTAAGACGATTTGCCGTTGTAATTGGTGAGACAACAAATTCTAATTCGAATTAAATTCTAAGTAGTTAACGCGCTTCGAGTCTAACTGTTAAGATAACCTCGCATTGTTCTCCGCCAGAGTGCACTTCCCTGATGGGCAAACTGTATATTTCCATTCGATTTCTCAATGTTACAATTTACAATTAGCAATCGAAATGCTTCCTTAATGCGACCGATGCTCGCCGGAGATCGATTAAGAGTTTTCACACCTCGCTACAAGTCACGTTGCTGTTTCCATAAACAAAAAATATATATGCATGTACATATCAAGTATACGCCATGGTTCCTCCGTTGTGTTTTTATATATAAATTATAAGCCAGTGTGGCAGCAGTCATAAATTATGCAAGTCAGATAGAAATGCGACAGGGTGAGGAGCCAGGACATGCCGCTGCCATCTAATCTGATGGCCATAAATCAAGTTGGCAAAACAACAACGGGTGGCCGGACAAGCGCAGCCCATTGATCTTTGCCTGGGTCCCTGTCCCCATTCCCATCTCTGTTCCTTCCTGCAGTCACTCAATCTTGGTTTTCCTTTCTCTCTTCCCCAGATCTACCTGTCCCAGTTCGGCTATCTGCCCGCCTCAGCCCGCAATCCGGCCAGCAGCGGGCTGCATGACCAGCAGACCTGGGTGAGCGCCATCGAGGAGTTCCAGAGCTTTGCGGGTCTGAACATAACCGGCGAGCTGGACGCCGAGACCATGAAGCTGATGTCCCTGCCCCGCTGCGGAGTGAGGGATCGCGTGGGCGCCGGCGAGGGTCGGTCAAAGAGATACGCCCTCCAGGGCAGTCGGTGGCGTGTGAAGAACCTCACCTACAAGATCTCCAAATACCCAAAGCGGCTAAAGCGCGTGGATGTGGACGCTGAGATTGGACGCGCCTTTGCCGTGTGGTCCGAGGATACCGATCTGACCTTCACCAGGAAGACCTCTGGACCTGTGCATATCGAGATCAAGTGAGTTGCTTGCTCTTAGAATATATTCTTACGATACTCATGGATTATCTCTTCATTCCCAGATTCGTTGAGAGCGAGCACGGTGATGGCGATGCTTTTGATGGCCAGGGTGGCACCCTTGCCCATGCCTTCTTCCCTGTCTTTGGCGGAGACGCTCACTTTGATGATGCTGAACTTTGGACCATTGGCTCGCCGAGAGGCACTAATCTCTTCCAGGTGGCTGCCCATGAATTTGGTCACTCCCTGGGACTGTCCCACTCCGATCAGAGCTCGGCGTTGATGGCTCCCTTCTATCGCGGCTTTGAGCCCGTCTTCAAGTTGGATGAGGACGACAAGGCGGCCATCCAGTCACTGTACGGCAGGAAGACGAACCAGCTGAAGCCCACCAACTTCTACCCGCCCACCACTCAGAGGCCATCGTTCTCGCCCCCCAAGGTGCCCCTGGATGACTCCATCTGCAAGGACTCCAAGGTGGACACGCTCTTCAACTCGGCGCAGGGCGAGACGTACGCCTTCAAGGGTGACAAGTTCTACAAGCTGACCACGGACTCGGTGGAGGAGGGCTACCCGCAGCTCATCTCCAAGGGCTGGCCAGGATTGCCCAGCAATATCGATGCGGCGTTTACGTACAAGAACGGCAAGACGTACTTCTTCAAGGGAACCCAGTACTGGCGCTACCAGGGTCGCCAGATGGACGGTGTCTATCCGAAGGAGATCAGCGAGGGATTCACCGGCATTCCCGATCACCTGGACGCGGCTATGGTTTGGGGAGGCAACGGCAAGATCTACTTCTTCAAGGGCAGCAAGTTCTGGCGCTTCGATCCGGCCAAGAGGCCGCCAGTGAAGGCTAGCTATCCCAAGCCCATCTCCAACTGGGAGGGTGTGCCCAACAACCTGGATGCTGCGCTCAAGTATACCAATGGGTACACGTACTTCTTCAAGGGCGACAAGTACTATCGCTTCCACGATGCCCGATTTGCGGTAAGTAACGATGTTTGAATATTATTTCAAATGTTTCTTATAATATATTAAACATTTCCCTCAGGTGGACACGGCCTCGCCTCCCTTCCCCAGACCCACCGCCCACTGGTGGTTCGGCTGCAAGAACACGCCCTCGTCCACAGGTAATATCGTCGAGGGTTCGGACACTGAGTTCGAACAGCACTCCCTGAGCCCGCATGCCGACGATGATAATGGTGACTTTGACGCAGGTGAGTGGGACCGACGCGACGGTAGTTTTGTCTGAAACCCGAATCGATCTGCTGGAATCGAGATCGATATCGAGGAACTAAATCGAATTGAAAATTCCAAACTCTGTAAAGTCAAAAAGATCTCATAGAACGAAGTCTTGTATGAGTTGTTACTTAGCGAGAAAAGCAGTTAAGAGTCGTAAAGTGATTAAAGAACGACAATTACGTTTATAAAATCCTATCTATATGGTATGTTTAATTAAGTTAATGTCTATGTAGTGAAATTCTATTACTCAAGTCGAATGTGTTTGTCTTTGTTGCCTATGGAAGAAATACATTTATAATTCTTATTGAAACAAAACTAATTACTGTGTATGTCCAATGTCTTTTGCTCAGTCTATATAGATTTTGTATTTATTGTACATTTATTATTTTCTCTTTACTTTTGATTTTGTGGTGTTTTACTCTAGTTTTGTTTTAGTGTTCTCAAGCTGAGGACTACAATATACAACAACAATACTCTAACAATTTTCTTAATTTATATATTAATTTATTTTATATACTAACCGCTTCAAACTGATAATATTTTACTAACTGTATAATTAATTTTATAAAACTATAAAAACTAAACCAAAAACTAACTAAACTATGCCAAATTTTCACTTACTAATATGTGTGTGTTTTTTCCTATTAACCCAACTAACACTATCTATATCTTTTGCCTAAGGCCGATAAGGTATATACTCCAGAAAACTAACCAACTCAATTTAGCATACCATGTACAAAAGAAAAAAAAAAAAGATATAAGCCTAAGAACAACAAATAAAAATAATTTAATACCTTGCTTACAGTTTAGTAGCAAAAATAAGATATAAATATCTCTGCAGCAACAACAACAACAAAAACAGCAATGAAAACTACTGGTCAGTCGGTCTCACTAACTGTGGTTCCCAGATCAACGCCACCAAATACCATTTTCGTAGCTTTTAAGTCACGATCCTAGCATGTGCACTGAGTCTAACCGACTAATCCGTAAAATCAGCTTGACTCTATATATATAGCATCTGCAACGAGTCACTAACCCGCTAACCTGCTTAGAATATGAAACAAAAACACTTTTACAACACTATTTGTTAAACACCACAAGTCCCGAAAATAAGAACACCAACCTCCACCTCCCCTAAATGGTCTAAATTTAGTTGTAGTTCTGTAGCACTAAGTATTTATCTATTTATGGTAATATTAATATTTGGTTTTCCACTCCGTCTTCGCTCCCCTGAACTAAACTCTTTACCCTGTATGTAGTTTGTGGCATTTTCCAACACTCGCTAGAGTGCTGAAAAGTGACCATGCGTAACCGTTCTTTCCTTTGTTTTGGCACCCCTTGGCACAAAATTCCCAATGGCTAAAATGGCTGGATGAGCCACCCAAAAAAAAACAAACAAAAACACCTCCACCCCACACCCACTCACACCTACCACGCAAATGTGACACTTACACTCCTGAAATCCCCACGTTAATTGCATGAACTAATCTAGAGCAAACAAAAGATTTACACCTGCATGGGGGAAGTCAAAAAGCCGCACAATTTGGCTTCAAGTCAGCGGGTGTACGTTTATTACCAAGTTTATGCGATGTGCATAGTTCATGAAATCAGAAATACACTTTGTCAAAGAGCACAGTTGCCAGACAAATAAGAGATTACATGAATTGGACACCGCATAAACGAAGTAATATGTTCGTACATCACATACCGTTATGACCCACAATCGGTGATTTGTACGACACACGCTTAACAATCGCATGCACGTGCCTGGCCCATAACCGTTAAATTTGCATTCAAGAAAAAAGCCAAAAGCCGAAAAGCACAATTCGAAAATCAAAATGTATTCGTCATTGTCATCTGTGTCTGTACGTATGTATGTACACATGTATATTTCTTGCAGGCTTTAAGAGACGCGGATATAAAAACAAGAACAATTAACCAGAGCACACATCCAGAAAAAAACAACAACAACAATAGCAAGAACCACAAAACGACCGAATAACGAACAACACCAACTCCATAACAACACAAGCACACACACACACATACTCCGACACATCACGCAGAAAAAATTACAAAGCAAAACTGCCGCCATTCTGACTTCTCTCCGACTGCCACAGTTTCTCCTTTCTTCCTCTCCCGCTTCCATTATGTACTTTGTACTCTGTGTGTGTGTAGTTGTAGTCGCCGCCATGCTGCTTTCGCATTCTTCCTGCGCCATGCTGTAACTGTATTATCATCCAGCTGATCGCCTTGCAGCCACATCGTAGTAATTGTTTGCGCACATTTTCCCTGTTCCTCTTCCAATCAGAAATATTGACACTGTACCGTCTTATTTACGTCATTCTTTACTTTTGTTTTTCTTTGAAACAACAAAAAATATACTCTTATTTGTGCGCACACACACACACACGCTCGGTAAACAGCTCCGCAAGTGCCCAATAATCAGGGTATCCTGCCCGGCTGGATGTGGGGCCTGACGAACAGATTCTTCTAGAATCGAGAGAGAGGATCTCGATCGTCCCTGTGCTCGTGTGCTGTGTAGCCTGTGTGTCCAGTTGGTAAATTGCCAGCATTAAGCTATAGCCAGTTGTGTGTACTATATATCCATCGCCCGCTTGAGTGATCTCTGTCTGAATATATAAAAAGCCATCATCAAACAAACCAATCGAAACATACTATATAAACATGCCACGCCCACGATCTGCGCCGCCTGCCGAAACGCCAAACCAAGCCAAATACAAAGAAATGAACGAACGAACTCACAGAGTGAAGAGTATGTTAACAATTATTTTTATTTGATTCTCCCCCCTTAAGTTACTTAAGTTAATTTTTCATAATTTACTTTAAAATTTTTAATTCTCGCACAAAAAACACGAATTGAAGTTCCTAAATAGCTCTCTTTAGATTAGATTTACGACTATTCTGCACAGACTTCCGCTAAAACTTATAATCTAACTTAACTAACTTGAAATCTTAAAATCCCTTTTTCCCTATAGCCGTCGGCGATCATCAATCCAACGACGAGCCCTTCGAACCGGAAACGGCCGAGCGAACCGGAAATGGAGCAAGGTCGCTGAACCAAGTGACGAGCAACACCGCCGTCAACACTGTGATCACCACCATCCTGATGTGCCTCGTGTCCAAGTTCATCGTTAGCTAAAAGAGCCACACAGATCCTAGTGAACCCGTAGGCAGTGCATTTTGTCAACCGTAGGAACAAAGAAATAATAAATAATAGCAACTCGAGTAAAGTTTCTAAAATTTTACCGCATGTTGGGCACCGATAAATCGCTTGAAATTCAAATGCGTAACGTCATACATAATATCGAATACGATGAGAGGAAATCCAAATTGAAACGAGAATGAAATCAAACAGAATATCAATTGTAAATTGAGCTATCAGCATGTGAAACAGGTGCCTTATCAAATACATTTTGTTGTTGTGTAAATACAAAAATCAGCCCTAACTATAATAAAATAGTTTATAACATTCCGCATTCTAACCAGCGACAGCCAGCCGATATCAGAAGTCGTGTCATAGCAGAAATTCTTTATGTAGTCAACTGTTTTGGTAATGACAAATTGCGATATTAAATTTAACGAGCCATATGCAATGAATTGGAGGAGAAGAAGGAGACCAAACAAGCTAAAATCTAATACTGAACGATTAAACCCATTTGAGAGAACGTACTTTAGTTTAGGTCTAATTGTTAATGTGTGGCACGAGTGCGGTGTGCACCGATTCGCGGCAGACACTGTAAATGTTTTAAGTTTTACAAAACGATGCGTGACTCGACTTGACCATATAAACTAATATAAAAATCATCATCGAGTACATATGATTATTATATAAGTGATATTTAAGCCAGTCCCTTAAGCGATATTTGTTCGGGTTTAATATTTAAAACCGAAATATTATTTAACTTACGTATTATTATGTGTAATTTTATTTTGTATACCATAAATGTATGTACGCTGAAACGAGAGAAACTGAACAAAACAAGAAACGAAAGTAACACAAAAAATAAACAAATCGTAAATCTAATGATGACCGAAACTAAATTTTTATTTTTGGAGCCGTCTACAAACTTTTAATTTGCTAGACGTTCGCATATAACAACTTAAGGATCAGAGTCAGCTTCCAGCTGAGCATACAGCTCTGCCAGTCGGTCTTCCTTGTTCGGCGAAGCCTTTGCCTTGTCAGCCGTCTCTTTGGCACTCTGGCCCCGCCTGGAGAAACCTGAAAACAGCCAGCCAAAATAATGGGGTTCTGAGTAAGATACGAGGAAGGGGGTTAGTCTGAGGACCCTTAACAAAGAATTCATTTACTTTTAACTTTCTGCTGATCCTCTTTTTCTGTGTTGTTTTCTATGGGTGTTTGCGTGGTCGGCTTGCCAGCCGAATTGGGCTCGGGGATGGCCTCGTCGGGGATGCCCAAATATTCACGTTCTGTTTTAATATCGCGCATTACGTGTACTGCGTGTGATCCTAACACTGGTATATAGGCTGATGGATTCGAGCACGGTTCCGATTTTGGTACGAGAGCGGATGAAAGTGTATCTGAAATGATAAGAAACATGTTAAGTTTTTAAGCTACTAAATCAGAGATCATTATACGTACCTCCCAAAAAGTTCTGCCTCATTTGAAAGCTCTTTAGGATGGCCCCGTATTCGGCCATCTGGCGCTTGAGTTTCTGGATCTCCTCCTGTTCGCTTGTCTTGCTCTTGTGCTCCTTGCCGTCGTTACTGGAATCTGAGCAATTGTCGCTGTCGCTTATAGTAATGGACTCCACGGGAGGAGGAGAGATAACTTTACAGTCGGCATTATCGTCATCGCCGCCGGCTCCACTGTTTGGGATTGTGACGATGGAACTTACGCACTGCAGCATGGGCATGCCAGAGCGCTTCCTGAGCCGCCGAAAGCGGACTGTGAGAGTACGGCCATTCAGGGGACAGCTTACCAGCTCCTTAAATGCAACTGTGGCAGCCTCGGGAGAGGCGTAACGCACAAAGGCGTAGCGAGCCCGCTTCTCGCGCTTCAGCACTCCGATGTCCACCCTTACAGCGTTAACGAAGCAGGCCTTGATGGCCGATGTGGTCATGTTGAATGGTATGTTGCTCACATACAGCGAGCAAGGATCAATGAAGTCGGCCTGCTCCTCGTCGGAGAATTGTTTGTGCTCCGCCTGTAGGAACCCGGTTCCAAAGCGTACCTTGTTAATGTCGGCAATGGTTGCCTCGACATCGGCGCCGCTCTTGAGGTACACCAGGCAGTAGCGCGGAGCCACGCTATACGGCATGGCCACATCGCGAATATCTTTGGAAATGTCAGTTAGAATGGAAGCTGTGATCTCTGGGTCAGGGAACCGAACGATTAGCACCACGGATGCGGTATTCTGTCCCGGTTTGAATGTCAGCTCGCGCTCTAGGGCCAGCGCCTTCATGGTGTCCTCGCGGCGAGACTTGGCCTGCTCGCGGCGCGATATTTTTCCCGGTGAAGTCTCTGCTGGGAAGATTAAATGGGAATATTAGGAATATGTATGGTTAGATGTTTGCCAACTTACTTTTCTTGTCACTAGTGGCGCTCTTCTCCAGATCGAGGTCGTTCTCAGAGGTAGGAAACCACGAAAGGAGCTGGCTTGCGGGCGGCATGGGCTGGAACATGAAGGACTCCAGCAATGATGCACATCCGATGCCTGTGTAGGGGACGACGTGTGTGGCTTCCAACGACGACACTGAGTTGCCATGCTCCTTTAATTTGTCCTGATTTTCGGTGGTGTCTGCACGCTTCGGGTCTGGACCATCGCCAGTCTCGGGAGCCGCCCGTTTCGAATCCATAATTCGTTACAAAAATAAAAACAAAAGCACCAACCTACATATACGTGTTCGTAGCCAAATTGTGCTTAGAAAAATACAATTGACTAGGTGTTTATCTACTGAATGTAAGTAAAATAATGACTATAGAAAGCCTAAACAAACTGACACTACATCCAGTCCCGCTCCATGGCCTGCTGATCCGAACAGCTGTTCGGTGTTTGGTATCCCCTTGCAGTGTGACCAGCCTATCCCACGGAACATCTGTTTTCGCAGTCGTTACATCAAAACAAAATGTGTGCGGCTATTCTAAGGAGTTCAAAACTGCTGAGTTTAAGGTCCTTAGTGCCCATATCCCACCTCCAAAGTCTTCAGTAAGTGATGAGTTAGCTGTTTCCACAGATTTAACCACTCTTTCCATTCAGCACAAGCCCCGCGCTCGGCAAGTGGCGGAATGTAGCCTCCGGCGATGTGGAACGGAAGCTTTTGTACGGCGATAAGCTGACGGAGAACTACAAACTGATCTACAGGGCCCCCATTGAGAGCTATGTGACCTGGACCAAGAACATATCCACAGCCACGACCTCGATTCTGGGTCTGGTGGCCGCCTATCATTGGGCCACCACCTGGCAGGTCGTCAACGTTGTCCAGAAGATGGACATAGCCATACTGGTGTCCCAGGAATCCGATTTGTACTACTTCCTTGGTGGCTTTGTGCTCATCAATCTGGCCATACGCACATTTGTGGCCAAGTATCCTTTGAGGATCTACAAGAGTTCCGAGAAGTAAGTCCGCAATATTGGTATTTCGATGGCTATTCCTTTACTTGCTTTTCTTTTTAGATACGTGGCTGTTTACGGCTCCCAACTGCCCGTGGGGACAGTAAAGCACTATTTCGAAAAGGGACAAATCTCTGAATACAAAAATTTCCTGAATCCTTGGAGCCATATTATGTACAAACTGGGAAACCGCTCGTCCATGCTGCTGGTCGACTACTTCAAGACGCCCTCGGAGTTCCACCAGCTGTTTGCGGCCAAATAACAGACATTGCCTTTTAATTAATGTTGTAAATTGTTGAAAAAATAAATATTTTAAAATATATTTTGCGATGTAAACAAAGTCGCGGCGTTGCCAGATCGCAGACTGGTCCGCCGCATGGTTGGTATATTTCAACGGCCAATGTACGGTCATACTGAGTTCCACGTGCAGCGCTAGAAATATGGAACTCAAAAAAATGAAGCCTCTAAAGGATGAATCGGTGGATACGGGGACCGGCGGAGAACCGGCCCGTAAGCGCCGCAATCCGTTCAACACGCAGCGCCTCAAGGAGGAGAAGGAGCGGCGCCAGAAGAAGCGGGCGCGCCTCATCGTCCGGAACATCAGCTACAAATCCACTGAGGAATCGATGCGGGAGCACTTTTCGCAGTGGGGCACGCTGGAGGACGTCCACATTCTAAAGCGGGGCGACGGCAAGATGGTGGGCTGCGCCTTTGTCCAGTACGAGACCATTAACCAGGCCACCAAGGCTATCCTGCACTCCAATGGCAAGGAGCTGCTGGGGCGCAAGATATTCGTTGACTGGGCGTTGGGCAAGGATGAGTATGTGGCCAAGCATCCCAAAGAGGAGCCAGAGGAGAAGAAGCCCAAGGTAGAGGTGAAGGAGGAAGGCGGGGAAGATGAAATCAAGGTGGAAAGCGACGAAGAAGAAGATGGAGACGAGGAGGAAAATTCCGAGGAAGAATCGGAGGCGGAATCAGGTGAAGATAATGCTGAGGACGATGACGGTGACAGCGCTGAGGACAACGATGAGGAAGATGAGGATCAGAAAGAAGATAAAGATGAATTGAAATCAAAGCTTGATATTAAAAATGTCAAAAAGGAGAAAGTAATTTCCAACGACGTCCAACAAGGCTGCACGGTTTTTATCAAGAATGTGCCCTTCGACGCCGAAGATGCGGATCTGCGAAAGGTGTGCCGCAAGTTTGGACTGGTCAACTATGCCATCATCAACCGGCAGGCAGTCTCTGGGCACTCCAAAGGCACTGCCTTCGTGAAGTTCAAGGCAAAAGAATCTGCTGATCTCTGTCTGCAGGCTGGCACCGAGTTCAAGCTAATGGATGAAGTGCTGGATCCCCATCCCGCGCTCAGTCGTGAGGAGATGAAGTCGAAGCAGTCGCAGGAGAAGAGCAAAGACGACGTTGGCAAGGATTCTAGGAACCTGTATCTGGCCAGAGAAGGTCTCATTATGTCTGGATCCAAAGCAGCCGACGGTGTGTCCGCTTCCGACATGGCCAAGCGCCATGAACTGGAGCAGGTTAAGACCCAAGTGCTTAAGAACTTGAATCGGTAAGGATGTGAATCATCTCAACGGATGAATATCGAATTTATCCCTTAACTCTCTCTTAGATTTGTTTCCCGCAACCGGTTGTCCATCCACAATCTTCCCCAGAACTACGACAACGAGAAACTGAAGCAAATGGCTCTGACCTACACTGGTTTCCGGCCCCACGAGTGTCGAGTGATGCGGGAACAAAAGGTGACGCCAGAGCATCCGCAGGGCAAATCCAAGGGCTTCGGCTTCCTCTCCTTTGACACACATCAGAGGGCCTTAACGGCTCTACGGAAATTAAACAACAATCCCAGCATTTTTGGAAACCAACATGTAAGTTTATTCGTGATAATAACATTCTTACAATTGTTAATCTTTTAACTCATTCAATTAGCGTCCCATTGTGGCCTTCAGTATAGAGGATCGAGCTGTGCACAAGGTGAAGGAGAAGCGCACGGAGCGCTCCAAGCTGAACAATCCCACATACCAGGCCAAACAGCAACAGCGCAAGGAGCGGCGCCAGCAGCAGCGAAATGGCAAAAAGGCCAAACCATCAGGCCCCCAGACAGACAACAAGGCCAAGCTGCAGAAGCACATCAAGAAACTGGAAGCAACGCGGGCAGCCAAGGCCGAGGGCAAGGCCAAGGAGCAAAAACAGCAGGCCAGCGATGTTCAGAGCGATTTCGTCGGTGCGGCAGCCAAGCCGGGCACTTCGCTGAAGATGCGCTCCAAGAAGAAGATCATGGAGCAGGCCCAGGAGCACATGAAGCGGGTGAAGACCGAGAAGCGCAAGCAGAAGAACAAGAAGATACGGGAATCCCATCTGGCCGAGCGCAAGGCCAACAATCGACCCAAGCAGGGACGCAAGAAGGAGAAGGATGACCTGCGACCCCTAATTAATAAGTACAAGAACATGATTAGTGGCAATCAGGATGGCGGCGGTGTCAAGGGCGTCACGGGAGGTAAAATTAAGAAACCGAAGCGCACGAAGTGGTACACCGAGTAAAGTTCCCCTGTCTAGGCTAAGGATTCGTTTTAGCAATAAAACTGTAAATGAGAAAACCAATCCATCAATCCAGGTATCGATCAGGTAGTTTCCAGGGATTATAGTCCTGCCATCTGCTATGGGTATGATTTTACCTGAATAATTAGGTGTATATATAGTCCGCGGTCTGAAGCAAGCTCATCAGTATTGCCTAGCAGTGCCTTCGAAGCGTTTCGAACGCTCTAAATTGAATAAATAACTCCTCGAAGAAGATGGCTCCTCGAGAGAAAGTTGAGTTCGTGCTTGTCCGCCTGGCCTATGCGCCGCACATGTAAGTAGTGAAGAGAAATAAGGAGGAGGAATCTCCAGCAGCTTATTAGAACCAACTCCTTTCCACAGTCATCCGCTGTACCCGCACATCAGCTACCAGATCCGAAAGCATCCGCCCACGGGCTCGGTCATCCAGGTTCGCGATTGGTTCGAGCATGTCATGATGCGAGAGCGTTCCAAGCTGCCGCCAGATGTCAATCTACGCTATGCCGAGTGGCGCATCATTACCGGCGACGCGAATCTGTTCAGTGTGGAGAGCTATCGCTACGACAAGATCATGCTGGTGCTGGGCGAGGAGAACATCTCGTGGGTGTTCTACACGAACAATGCGATGGAGCGGCGCATCGAGGGCAGCGCCTGCTTCCCCGTCAGCTACTGCGGCTGCTGTCTCAACAACCAATACCTGCAGATTTTGGCCAAGATCAAGCAAACTTTGTCACGCAAGAGAATTCGATAGAATAAAGAAAATTTAAATACTAATGGAAACAAGAGTTTATGTAAAGATGAACGTTTTCCTTCATATTTTCACTATTTGCTAGCAACTGTGCCTCTATTCCAGCCAGTGGAAGCGGGAGCCGTACTTGGCCGGGGGCCTGGGGTAATCCTCGGGCAGACCGGGAGTGGCGTCGGGATACGAAATCTTCTCTTCCTTTTTGGGAGGGTCGCGAGCGGACTTGATGACCTGTTTGGAGTTGGAGTGGGTTACACAGAGCCTTAGGATAGTTTTTTAGTAATAACTCACCTTGGCCCTGGCGAAGTAGCCGTAAGAAGGACGTTCCCAGTCAAAGTTATCCTTGACGCACTTGTCGAACACACCCTGCGTCTTGCGGCAACTGCACAAATAGAGCAGAAATTGGCTTATACACCTTTAGACCTTATATTTCATCCAAAACACTCACTGTGAGAAAGCCATGGTGCCGCTGCTCTTGTCCAGGCAAGTGGCGTACTGCATGAACTCCTCATGGCAGGTCTTCTTCACCTTGCGGAAAAAGTCCAGGGCACAACCGGTCACTGCCTTGCCCTCCGCCAAGCAGGCTCGCGGATCGTCCAGCTCCTGTCTGCAGAGCATGAATTCCTGCAATTTTACACGAAAAAACAAAACGTAAACAAACCGAGGAAGGTGCGTTTTGAGGTTAGGTTATATAACTTAAGCGGTAGGATTCAGTGGTTTCCGCCGGCTCCAGCTCCCCTTGGAGCTGGCTTGGACTTGGGCGGTACCACTAGGAGCATCTGGGATGCGATGCAGATGTACTAACATTGTTGGCCTGCTCGCATTGCTTGCCCAAATGGAAGGCGCCCGCTCGCAGAGCCGCCGACGAAAGATTCAGCTCCTGGGTGTCCAGCTCCGCCTCTTCGGGCAGTGTTGTGTTGTTGGTGATGACCATTTTGGCGTTGCGTTTGTCTGCGTTCGAGTCAATACCCTGTAAATGGTTTGGAATTGTAGAAAACCTCGAAATTGTTAATTTTTGTGGCCAGAATTTACGTTTGCCTACAACACAACAGCTGTTTTTTCGTGGTCCAGGGCTGCGCTAACTTAACTGTCAGTTTGACTTATCGATAGGTCGGCAAGCACACAAGTAATCGATAGCCGGCTCTCAATTTGAATTTTCGAACAAAAATAGGCTTTTTTCAAAATGATTTATTTTATTATTCACGTTATCCCTATATTTTGTACCTTCGCGGCAGCTGCAAGCAATTCAAAAGACATTAACTACGACACCCCTGTTAAGGGCATCGTCAATGATCTCATCGAGAACTGGGAGCCGCCGTTTGCCTACCTGAAAAGTCGTGGCTACCTGCTGGAGGATCTGTCCTCGGCACCTTATTTACAGGATTTCCAGCACCAGCTGCAGGGGAATTCAGGCCAGGAGCTGCCCTTCGAGAAGGATTCCAAGCGAGGGCTGAACAAGAAGGAAAGTAATTCCGATTCAAAGGCTCTTCGCTACTCCGACGGATCAAAAGATGACGAACTGAAGAACATGTTCCAGAATTTGTTCAGCTCAAAGAAAGAAGCGTCGGAGGAGCTCAAGTCCAAGCTGAACGTTGACTGGGACATGAATGACCTTAAGAATTGTGTCCAGAAGAGCGCCGCGAAGTATGTCAAGGTTTACAAGGTTCCAGACGAACAGGCGGACCAAGTTGAGGAACCTCCTTTGAGTCAGGATCCTTTGCTCAAGGAACCCCTGGCCCAGGACCATCTACTTAATCAGTCTCCTCCCTTGGACCATCCAAAATTTTCCAGGAGCCTGCCCAAGGTTCTGAAACGGCTGGCGATGTGGAGACCAAAAAGGAACACGAAGCACGAAAAATAAGGGAAATATTTCTAGAACAAGCAACTGGGAAATCTTTAATATTAAAAGTTAACTGAGTTGTGAAATGGTTTAATTAAGTTTGGGGGAGGCTGGCTTTGGCTTGTGCCAGAAGCAGACGCGATTGAGCCGCCGCCAATTTGATATTCATGGCTGTCTGGTTAATCGCAGTCATTAGCAGATGAGACGGAAACCCGTTTAGTGGGCGAGCCGCTGAGCCGAAGTTAGTATAAAAGCCCGCTGGCCATTGGTCCATTGTTTCAATCTATTTGCTGCTCTAATATAAAATGCTGAAATACGTGAGTCTTCGCTGAAACTTGGTTTTATTTCAAATAAATAAAACTACATCCGCCTCCAGGCTTTTGTCTTTGCTCTCCTGGTGACTCTGACCAGCTGCAATGAGGAGGACTTCAATGCCGTGCTCCTCAAGGCGGAGAACCACCAGAATCTGGACTCAGCCGGACAATTCAATCACGAGACCAGCGTCAGCAAC
Organism: Drosophila punjabiensis; assembly: GCA_008042585.1. Classification (NCBI taxonomy): domain Eukaryota; kingdom Metazoa; phylum Arthropoda; class Insecta; order Diptera; family Drosophilidae; genus Drosophila; species Drosophila punjabiensis. The sequence goes on from VNJR01005390.1 coordinate 34,278, forward strand.
GGCATCCAGGTGAAAGCCCAGGGCAATGTGAACGGAATTCAAGGAGAATACTTTCTGCCCGGCGAAGATGGCAAGCAGATCCGGGTGACGTACACAGCAGATGCCACCGGCTTTCATCCCAAAGTGGAGGAGTGATCGCGTGACCTTGGCTATATATGATTACGAGTTAATATATAAATGTTCTTAGTACACATTTACGACGCTGCTGTTTGTCATAATGCGTGCAAGGCGCGGGAGAGTGTTGTTATTTGTTCACAATTAAACGTTAGCAGCTTTGTGATGCACATAATTTATGACTTGAGAAGATCGGGGGCAACAGGTTACACAGGAATTTGGGAGCCGACGACTTACATGCCCGTCTCTGGGTATTTAAGCTCTTGGCCTGGTTTTGGGGGACAACAGTTGAGTTGTTCCCAAGCTTACAGCAGAATGTTTCAATACGTAAGTTTGCTGATCCAGAGTTATCCTTTAGCTCACTTTCATCCTCCTGCAGTTGGCCTTTGTCCTGCTGATCGGTGCCTGTGTGGCCACCGATGACGATGCCCACGCCCATGTGGCAAAGCAGTACAAGCAGGAGGACGGACATGGCAAGTTCTCGTATGGCTTTGACATAACCAATGGCATTGGCGCCGGCGAAGCTGGGGATGAGCACCAGGTCAAAGGCGAGTACCACTTCATTTCGAAGGAGGGATTGCCTGTAAAGGTCTCCTACACGGCCGATGAGAATGGCTATCATCCGCACGGCGATCTGCTGCCCACGCCGCCACCCACTCCAGAGGCGATCCTTCGGGCTCTGGCCTACATCGACGCCCATCCCAAGAGGCAGGAGCCGCGTCCTGTTCATCATCAGGCTCCTCATTCGCATCCTGTGCATCCCCAGCCGCCTCGTTCTCATCATGTGCATCCTCAGCCGCCACGCCCAGTGCATGCAGTTCATCCAACGGTCAGTCCCCATGGCCACCATCGCCTCCACTGAGTATCCTTAGGTTTTAAGTCCCGCAAATGCGTCGATGATTTCCTTCTGCCATTCCCTATTGTACAAATAAAAGGTTACGACGCAACTCTCAGTCTTGTAATCAATGGAAAATGGGCGCAGGAGTGGGTGTGGCAATGGCTGTACATAAAATACGCATTGTCATTCGCATAATAAGAACCCCGGGCGGAAATGGGCACAAGGCGGCGGAGAGACTTCCTCGCCGGATGGGAGGCCATTCGAGGCCATTGTTAAGTGTTAAATTCAAATATGGACTCGCCCATTGTGCGCGACCATTGGAATATGTTACGGAAATGACAACTTAAATGGGTGCTGTTCCCTTTTCTCCCTTTCCCCCCATCCGGTTATCCTTGGAAAAAACACTTTGCTGCATGATGGTTATATAAATGCAATTGGCATCATCACATACATAGGGACATAGAGACGAACGTAAGGGTTGCCTCACAGCTTGGCACTGCCCACAGGCTGTCCGTTGCCGTTGCGCGTGAGCTCCATGTCCACCGAGGGCTGGTTCACCAGTTTCCGAATGGCATCGAACTTGACGTTGTTCTTGTCGCGCACCAAATCGAAGATGACACTCTCGCTGGTGGTGATCACACAGCCCGCTTGGCGCAGACGATCCAGAGCCAAATCCCGATCCTGATTAAGCCTGGAGGAGCAGCAGTCCGCCACAATGTACACGTTGATGTTCTGCTCAAGGAGATCAATTGCAGTTTGCTCCACGCAAATGTGGGACTGTGGAAAGATGGGAGTTTTAATTAGTAAATATCTTAGTTTACATGAAAATTTTATATATAAAATAATATTAAAAACGCCTTTAAAATGTAATTATCCATTAAATTAATACCTAAAATGTCTCGAAATTTGAAATTCAAGTTACTAGCCATTAATATTAATTAAAACAGTGTTAAAAAGTATGCTTCGAGTCTTAAGCCTGGAAACCCAATTTCTCTGCATACTTTTTGACACTTTTAAAATGATTTCATAACCGCTAAGAATCAGAAAACCTTTATTTGAGACGAAAATGTATACCTCCAGGCCATACAACACCACATCCTCCGGCTTATCATTGAATATATCCTTAATCACAGCCTTTACTTCCGGAGTAAACATGCTGAAGAGCGTCTTGCCGGACACCAACTTGGCATGGCTCACATCCAGCTGGGCCACGGTCTTGCCCAGTTTCTCCGGATAGTGTTCCGTGACAATTAGCGGCACGTCGAGAGCCTTTCCCGCCTTGGTCTGCAAATGATTACGGGGTTAATCTGAGTATTACAGATAGAGATCAATCAAAGTTCAACTCACCAGCTTGTCGACGTTCTTGATCATGTTGTCGAAAAGCGGCATTGCCGGCCGGAACTTCTCCTGGATGTCGCACAGTAGGAAGAGGGTTTTCTTCGGGTTCAGATGACAGCGTCGCAGGGCCATTTTGTTCAGTAAATATTTATAAAAACTCCGGCAAAAGTATGCGCAATTTTCACCTGCTAATTAAATCAATTTATAGCAACAGCTGAGCGCTGCCAGGGCTGCCTGCCGCAAGGTGATAAGTGATAACACCCAACAGTTATCGTCGATAAGCTGCTATCGATCTATGCAGGTTGTAAGCGCAACATTTAAATTTAAGCTGAGCAAGACAGAAGCTCCTGCTGGGCTCTAAGTTAATTAAAAAGCTCACATAATCCTCATTTAATTTAACTTGGCCCAAGGCGACATCATCAAGTAAATAATTACTAACCTGCCGCCGCCGCCACCCCGTCTCACCTGCGCCTAGGCCAATGGCAATTAAGTCGAAGCTGCCGTTGCCGCCGCCGCACAGCGAGCAGATTTATATTCATAAGCCAAGGCAGACCTGGGAATCTGCAGGCATTTATAATTGAATTCCTGGTCCGGGCCCATACCAGCTCCCGCCCTCGACATTATAGTAATGAAGCCACCGCCACGGCCCAGTCAATTTCAATAACGCAATCAAATGCGTGCAGTTTCAAAAACCACAAATGCCTCCATCCTGCGAACCGAATGCCATTGACATGCCCCGAAATGAGTGTCCAGGCCAAGTCCTGGCCAGTCCGGCAATGGCCACCTATTGGGCATTCCCGGCACGTAGCCTCGATGGACCTCGATACTCGTACTTCTTCTGCGGGGCCCCGAAAAAAGGAAGCCCCCGATAATGGCCATGGCGAGTCGCATGCATATTTCAGTAATTTGCGCTGCCTTTTGTGTGCCACGCCCCGTCCTCTCCCCACTCCCCCTCCCCCTTCCAGGTATTACTGGTCTACATATTTTATGAGACCCCAAAGTTTGCGGATGCAGCAATTCCCGGGCTAAAGAAGGGGAGAAACCTTAGTGGAACCACTCAAAAAGTAATCGAAATGTCTGAGACAAACACATGCGTACGCACACACCTGGATGCGGGTGTGCGAGGTGTACCTGTCGCTCCTCCCCCTCAGGTATCTGTATTCATGACGCCGCTCTCGCCCTATTCTCCTAGAAGAAGTCATCTTGATTTTCAATTTCGACGCCATTTGCGCTTCACCGGAATCGAGAGTCATTTGCATTTTTCTCCTTCAGCTACACTTTCACTTCAAGGAGTATTTGTACTTTTGGGCGGCAAGATTGTGACAAATTTAATGGGTTTTTATTGGGGAGACAGGGAACAGACTGTTGGCTATGGAATAGAATAGAGATTTTAATGGGAATTTGGTTTTATAAGAGAAAATAATAGTTTTTAAGGGGAGTTAAGTTTGTTAGATTTAGTTTTATTATAAGGTTTTGTCATCCAATCTATTTACTTACTTAAAAATGTAACTAATCATCTTATTTAATGAAATAAAATCAGATTTTAGGTATATATAGTCACTAAATTCTTTCCTTTTTTGAAAAATATCACAATATCGCTCAAAATGTTAAAAATAGTGCCTAAAGGATGAAATATAATTTTTAAAATTGCCGGATTCGGTATACATTTTGATCTTTTGTTGAATGTGTCCATTTAAAGCAAATTTTAAGACCAAAAAAAGCTAATTTATAATATATTCTAAGTACATAATTTTAGCCTCAATAATACATTGTTTATAAATACATTTTCCCCATAACCTATCATAATTTTTATTTACTTCTTGATAAGTGTATTTGGATCCTAGATAAAAAGTGATAATGCTAATAATAAGTCGACACAATTGACAAAAGAAACTTTTTTCATTTACCCAAAACACACAACAATAAGGAAAACAAGGAAAATACCTCTCCCCTCCATGCCTCTCCCCTCATTTGTCGGCATCAGAGGCAGGAGCAATTTATTGAATGTGAAAATTTAAAATTGTTCATTTGAGAAACAATTTGTGAGCATGAAGAGAAGTCGAAATGTTTTCGTTTCGTTTTCGTTATCGCTTTCGTTTTGTTATTCGAGCATTGCCAGCCATAAGTTCGGATATATGGCAATAAAAATCCAGGAACTTGAGCGGCGCCCGGAGAGAGCGTTTCCCCAGCGTCTGTCTGACAGACTGTATTTTTATGTGATTTCTCAGGCCATCTTCCATCTGGGGGAAAAGCCAAGTGCTCTCATGCGAGATCGAGTGGGGAAATGGGGGAAAATGTTATGCCATTTATTTAGAGTATTTCAAGTCTTTTGGCCTTGCCCCCCCGCCTTGCCCCTTTTGCAATGCCATTTGCAATTGTGCAATTTACTCAATGAAATGTAAATGCGTACCAATTGTAGTTTTATTTGCCGTAATTCCTGATTCAACAAACTACTCGACTTTTGGGCGAGCAAACGCTCACGCATTTAATTCCGAATATTCGAATTCCATTCCCATTCCCATTTTCATTTCCATTTGCATTTGCATATTGCAGCCCTTTTGCCGGCAAATATTTGATTTTAAAGACTTTTATGGGGTTAGTCAGTTAGCCGAGTTTTTGAGTTGAGGTCTTCGTGGCTGTCAAAAAACAGCAGAAAGCACTTTGCACTTGGTAGGGGAGGCGGTGAACCTAAACTTTTTGGTGACTCCCTGCGATGTATAGAGGACGACATGGTGGCAGGTGATTTGATTGGCAGCCCCCTTAACCCGCCCACGCACGTCCTCTGTGTTTACACCTCACTCACTGGAGGTCGTCTGCCTCGCATGCATATCAACGATTTTCAAATTGGCGACGAAATGATATGCCAAACTACATACACGGCGGAATTCTCCCCGGGACAAAATCCTCCAGCCTCCAGCTTCCAGCTTTCAGGTTCCAGCCCCCCATTCCTCTTTCACCTCTGGGTCCGGCATGAAGACATGCAGCGACATCGACATTATGGAGCACAGGTTGTAGGTTGTACTCCGTAGGTTGTAGCTGTAGCTAATGCTTGTCACGTCGCCTTCAACATTTGACAAGGCAAATTCGCCGAAAATTCCGCCTCTGACTTCAAGCCGACTTTTTTGTTTTTATTTTCTGTCGCTCGTACGTTCTTTCTTGTTTTCTTTTTTTTTGTGCCTGGAAAATGGAGAAAATGATTTTCACAGGTGAATTGGAAAGCGCGTAATGTCGTAATGTTTGACTTGCCGGCAGGCACGTTGGCAACACATGTCCCCCAACCTCTTTAAGTGAGAAACACTGAGAGAAAGTGTAGATTCTGGAAGATAAGGAGCACTCAGTATGTAAACTAATCAAGTAGCCTTAAAATCGATCCAATTTACAGGCAAAAAAATTATGAAAGGATTGCCTAGTTAACTTTAATGTTATATTTTTAGAAACTCAAAAGATCTTGAATTCAGTAATGGACCTTTGAGAACTATGATTTAAGATCTCTTGAAGCCCAGGTTAATCCCAATTTCAATAACAAGTTTATGAGGACATGACACAATCCTTCTTTACCGATTTATGTGAATGGAAATAGTTATTTCTTTGTGTTTATAAATAAAAGTAATAATGTAGTGTCATAATGCCATAAATGTCTTCAAATTTGTATTTAACCTTAACAAGACATAAGTAATTCGACTTACTTTGTCTTATTTTAATACTTAAAATATTAACATAAAAATCAAAAAATCAAACCTCTTTCATATACCGATTTCTCTCTGTGCGCCTTACTTCGATTTTGAGTGTACGCTCACGTGTCGCATCAAACTTTTTGAAGACCACGGGGCGTATGCGTATTCCACTTTTGCAAATTGGATGAAAATCTTTGGCTTTTCAGCCACGCAATTCCGCTTTTACCCTCGACCCATCCACCTGCCTACGGCTGCTCCTGATCCTGCTCCTGCTCCTGCTCCTGCTCCTGCCTCTACTTTGGCCTTTTTGTGCGATGCATCAGGCTGGAAATTGACATGTCTAACAGAGGGTTGCATTTCTCAAAAGGGCAAAACGGGGCAAATTCCAAAAGCGAGCCTCCCTCATTCATCATGGCACGCCTGGCCGTGTCACACAACATATAACATGTATATATAGTATATATATATATTCCGGCCAGCAACAATTTCGAAGAAAAAGGATTTACAGCATAGATACAAAACACACACACATTCGCTCACTGAGAAGACAGGACAAGTTCTTGGCAGCTTACTTCGTGTTTTTTGTGCCCGGATTGGGATTATTTTTGTAAACTTTTCCCCAGACCAAAAACAAATTCAAACAAATTGAAGAGCTCAGCTCACCTTGGTGCCCATTAAACGAGCTGAGCTGAACATGTGTTACGGCGTCCGACGAGTGCAAAATATGTTTCACGTCGTCCCCGAAAAAGCCGTAACTCTTTCGCCATGCTGAACTTTTCTACGTTTTACGTTTTTATTGCCCCCAGCGTCAAGTTGGACTTAAAGTTTAGCAGATTGCAGGGAATCTGTGGAGCTGCTGGAGCGTATGGAGCTGCTGGAGCAGAGTAGAGTTTGCTGGAGCTGAGCTGGGCTGTCATTGAGGTTCATTGAACCAAATGCCGAGTCGCAGCGCATTTCCGGATGTGTCTCCGTGTGTCTCCGTCTTGCGACTCTGCAAATAAACCCCGGCTGAGTGGCCTGCTTGGGAGTCAGAGTCTCCTCCGGCCAGGCTTTTCATATACTTATATGTGCACATAATTATGGTGGCTGCCTTTGAATGCAACACTCAAACAGAGGCGTTGCGGAGTTAGTGCCATCTTTAAAGTCGCATTGTGAGGCCTGTGCTTAAAGCCCCATAACCATTCGCATCGGCTCTTAATTAATGTTGCATAATTAACACTTGGCTGTGCGAGGGAGGAAAGTGGAAAAGTGGAAATGGAAAAGGTAGCTGCTGCTGCTAAACAAAGTTAAAGCACACCAAAGAAAAACAAAACAAAACGCAAAACGAAAACAAAAACTTTTCTAAGCATCTGCAAAACATAAAGCATACAAATTCTCACATCCTTGCCGAAGAACACGAAAAAAAAGAGAGAAGAAATTGCGGCAGGACTCAAAGGAAACACACACACACACACATAGCAGTCCCAAAGGGCAAGCGGTGCCAAAGGCCAAAAACAATGCCAAAAGGGGGCGTGGCCACGGGGGACTTCCCTGGGTTTCCCCTTGTTTTTTCCTTCTGCGCCTTTTGCCGCCTTTGTTACTGACAGCCTTTTCGGCCACCTTCGGCTCGGCGAAGGGCCTTCAAATTGGCGCCAAGTTTTAATTATTCCATCATATTTATAAACTTTTGTACTTGCCACGCAGACTCATTATGTGCGTCATCCACCCACACACACACACTTGGACTTACAACAAGAACAACAACACACACATACTTCAATGGCGGCTTAAGACGCACTCGGGGAAAAAAAGGATATATAAACGGGAAAAGAGATATTAAAAACCTAAAAATATATAGAAAAAATCTGAAAAATATTTAGTAAAATTTTTTTAATGTACTAATTTATAATTAAGCAAGCTTTCAAAATGATTTTTTAACATTTAAATGCTTCTAGACTGAATACTGATTTCAAACTTAATTAAATTAATTCCTATAATTAAGCTATGTTTATTATAGTTCAAATTTAACATTCTATATTATTAAACCACTTTTTTTTGTTCAGTGCATTAGGCCAAGTGCCTTGTTGTTGCCGCTGTTTCCCTCTTGTTTTTGTGTCGTCTCTTACAATAATAATGGCAAGGCGACAACGCCGGGACAATGACGACGTCTGCCGACTTTGGCTCCATCCTGGCAGGGCCAGAAAGGATCTGGCAACTGGAAGCGGGAGTGCCAGGAGTGGAAGGGATAAGGCGGCGGCGGGCACAAGGCGTTACTCCATAAAAATGAACAACAGCTTTTTATTGTCGAACAATGAAGGCGAAAGCAGCTCTAAACAACCGAAGCAAAGCTAAGTTCGACCTTACCCTCTCCCACGTCCTGCCATGTCCTGTGTTTGCCCCGTCGTCCTGTCTTTGTTTGCCGCTGCCGCCGTTGGTAAGAGCATTTAATGAGGCTGTCGCATTATTGTTCAATTGTGCTTGGAACGGCTGAGCTGAGCTGGCGAGCTGCTGGCCAAAGGAATTTCCAATAAATACGGCACTGAAATTGAGAGAGTTGCTCTATAAAAGGTTTATGGATAAATCGAAGAAGCGAATTAAAGCCAGCTACATTCCAGTCACTGTCAACAAAGGACATTTTGTTTATAGCCAGTAAAATATATATTCTGAATAATATTCTACCAATAGTAAATTAATTAATGAACTCAATAAATCAAATCTTTCAACGTAAGACAGATTTATTGTGTTGCCTTAATACATTAATCATATTAAAATTCATTATGGAATAAATAAATCATATTTCACAAGATTAAATATTAATTAAATAATGTCAAAACTTGAATATAAGTAAAGAGCAATAAAATACAAAAATAATGAAGCAATTTCTTCTATAAATCAATGCCTGCAATTAAATGAAATATTTCCTTAATCAGCAACTAAAGAAAATTGGGAAATAATCGGTTAAATAAATCAGCAGCCCAAGGCGGAACAAGACTGGATTATCTGTGAAGTCGCGTAGCGTCCTTCGAGTGCCATGACTGCCGCAGGACTCAATTAATGGAATGGAAACGTGGAACAAGTTTCGACGAGCCTCATCCTCCGCCTGCTACTCCCCGGCGGCTCTTTCGCTGATGAAACTAATAACATGTCAGCCGAGTTACGCACCAGGGCACATCCCCTTCTCCATCCCGCCAGTGCCATTTCCTAACCCATGCACCTCCTAACCCCGAAACCCAACTCACCCCCGTTTTCCCCGGCACTCAAAGGCTAAACGAGGCTCAGCGCTGACACTCAAAGCCGACAAGTTAAGCCTGTCGCACATGGCGATTAAGCGGCGAAGGAGCAGCAGCAGCTCCTGCGCCCCCGACCCCCTGCCCTCCAGATTAGCACTTTGTTGCAGTTGGCAAAAGCTGGGAAAGCTGGACGCCCGACACCCGGCGGTGCCTGCAGTTTGTTTGCTTTCTAGTCGCGCCTCACCTCCTCCTCCCTCCTTTTCAAGGGCTTCGTTAGCCCGACGGCAATCGCTGTGCCCAGAAGGCAGCCGGCATCCAGTACGTATGAGTAATATTGAATCGAAATGGTGCAGCAGCAGGGGGAGAGAGAAGAGTAAGGGGTTAGGGGCTGGAGATGGAGGGCAGAAGCAGGAGGATCCACTGAATGTGCATAGTTAGAGTGATAAACTGCTTTGGCACGGAAATGGCCCTGGAAATGGAAATGATGTCGAGTGTGCCTGTGTGCATAAAAAGGCCAATTAGAGGACGACTGAGTTGCACGTTTTCCGCCAGGCACTGTGGGAAAATTGGGAAAGTGTGCAAGGGGTTTTCTGTATTAGCAGGGAGAGAAATTAGAAAAGGATTTTATAGTAAAAAAATAAAGGGGTTTTTCGGGGATAAAGGGAGATAAGTTTTGAAGGAGTTTAGTTCTGTAAAAGGTATATATTTATAGAAACGTTCAGAGATAGAGTTCTTTATCAAAAATAGTTTCAAATTTAACATAAGACATCCTAAAATATTTTCTTTTTTCCCCAATTTTCTCTCAGTGCTGTTTTGGTAGGCGGCACAGCATCCAGCAAACTGACAAATGCCAGATTTACGACCGCATCTAACTTTTTTCCTGCCGGATACACACACACACATTTACACTCGCTCCACTTGGCCGGGCTGTTTATATTTTAGGTTTCGGCCTAGGAATTTATGGTTGCAACAAAACTTTAAATGAACTTTTCGGCCGGCAGGAGCGGGCTGAGGGAGGAAATTAAATAAGTTACATACGCCGACATCTACCGCTCTTTGCGGCATAATCAAAAGTTTTAAATGCATCATAAAAAAGCGGAGAGTGAAACACGAACTTTTTTTGCTTTTTGGTCAATTTGAAAACTTGCCGGTGACGTATGTGGGGATTTATGTGTTTTATTTTATTTTTTCCAGCAGTAGTAGCAGCAGGAGGCTTCTGTCTGTTTATGACAAATCTAGAGGCGACAGGTGGAGGAGATCTGTCAAATGCAGTAAAAAGCTGGGACAGAGGCTGCGGCGGCTACTGGGAAACATAAAAATATTTATGACGCCGGAGTTTCAATATCAGGCGGTGGAGCAACAAAGGCAATAACAAGTGCTGCATAAATTTACCTGGCTAAGTCCCCCTGCCCCCCCTGAAATTCGCCAGTCATTCAATGAGGCGTGGCGTGTCCTTGGCTCTTGAACTTGATGTATGTGATATGAGTGTGCGTGTGTACAGGTACAAGATACAAGACACACTCTCTCCTGGGTGCGTGTATCTTAAGTGACTCTCTATATCTCGGCTGCTGCTTCTGCATTAAACATTATTCGAGGGGGCATTATACCCGACAGAGAGAGACACAGGCACAGAAATCTGTGGGCGCCACACATAAATTATCAGGCGAATGCTCTTAGTCCTTGGCTTGATGTCACTTTTATTGACAGTTTTTCGTTGCTTTCTGCGCAATTTCATATGTCTGGCGGGTGGTGGTGGCATGACAAAGCCAAAAGCAAAAATCTCTGGGACGGGGCCATAAAATTTCAATTATCGAAAATTGCCTTGGGGATATACCCAGCAAAGCCAGCGTGGCGTGGCGCCACACTCATAATATAATTAAGGCCGGAGGAGTGCACTGAATGTTGACGTTTCAATTAAATTACGAAAATCATTTCATACGAGACCCGCGCTTAATATTCATTTGGCCCCGGCTTCAAACGAGAGTGTTGCCTACTTCCCGGGGCCATGTGTGTGTGTGTGTGTGCGCGCTTTATAGGTGTCTGCGTGCGTGTGTGTGCGAGAGGAGAGCCTGTCAAGTGTGCTTTGGCGCTGTCAATTACACACATCCTTCGGCTCACGAGTATGCGTGCGGAGGCGGTGTCCTGGGACAGGTTCAGGAACTTGATTGCCCCCCGACTTTGGGCTGCATCTCTTTTGTTATCTCGAGGACTTCAGACTTTGAGCTCGTAATTAAATTAGCCTGCACTTATTGCCAGCTGCCAGATTTCCTCCTTCTCCTCCCTCGATGTCCCGCGTGCATTGTCTCGCCTTAAAATATGCTCAGGCACGAGCATTATCCACTAGATTCCGGATTCAGCCAGCCAGCCAGCCGGCAATTGACCCAGTTCCCTCCTTGGATGACAGTTGCAATTGTCTCCGCTGGCATCGTCCACTTTCACTTCATCTAATTAAGCGAGCGCTCAATGCGTAGTCGCAGTCCCCGGTCCCCAGTCCCCAGTCTCGGCTTCAAATGAAAGATTAATTTATTTGCCCCGAACTGCAGTTTGCTGCAGTTTCGTCTGGCTTTCATTTCGTGTCCTTTCTTGGCAAACACAAAAAAAAAGCGAGAGTTGAGAGGAGAAACTGAAACTGCAGAGAGAAAAAATAAGATAGCAGTTCGTAACTATTTTTAAATTCAGAAAATATATGACTCTCAAAACTATTCTTCTATCTTCTTTATAAACTCCTTTCCTAGCTTTAGTTTTTCCCTAAGAATAATACATCTATAAACCTCTTTAATTCACATTATTTCCTAAACATTTTCACAGCTTTTTAATCAAAATTAAATATATTATTTTGTGTGCTTGCCTCCACTAGACTTGCCTGAAATGCTGATGGCGCAACTCTTTTACCCCACGGCTGATTATTGCCAAGGACTCTTGGCACACTGAAACTTAAGTTTACGATCCAATCAAGGACAAGGGGCATAAAATAAATGCTGGCCAAGCAAAAGATGAAGAACTAGCCGGCAGTTCGACTCCGACTCATATATAAATTGGAGACGCTGACCGTAAAAAGCTAAGCAATAAAATTTGAAAGAACAGAGGAACAGGACAGGCTGCCATTTGGCGCTGGCTAATGGCTTAAGAGCCTGGGGGGGACGGGGGACAGGACCCCACTTGACCTCGAAAGGGTGTGAAAGCCTCCTGGCCAAACACACACAACCGAAAACCCAAACAGCAAGCGACGTAAGCGTCTTATTAGATTTTCGTGTGTACTCAGGACGCAGGACACAGGACAGGACAGGACAGGGGGCAAGTAGCATCGCGACGAAGGAATTGGCAGGACAGCACTCGCATTAACAACTTCATTAGGAGCAAAGCACACACAGAGAGGCCGCACAGACACAGGCACACATGCCTGAGTACACACACAAACACACACAGGACTCGTAGGACTCGCAGGACCCCGGGCAGCTGCTAAACTCAACTGTGAAGTACATTAATTTTGTGGGCTTTTGCCAACAGGCAATAAATCTTCGGCTTCGGTTTTTGGCTTTCCCCGAAACGAGTTTCTATATAGATCTGCAGAGGAGTAACTCAAATTGACAGCTGGATTGAATTGGGAAATGCAGCCCCAGCTGACATTTTATGAAGACCAACACGAAGACAATGCAGTCCCGGGCATCTCCCCGGGGCATCGGCTCCTCCTTTTGTTTGGCGAGTCAAAATTAATTAGTGCAGCCAAAAGTATCAACCGGCTGTGAAACAATGTAGCCGCAGTAGCAATCGGCCAAAACAAATCAAATTACAACGAGGAGCAGAGCAGCAGGAGCAGCAGCAGTACTGTTGACAGAGGATCCTGCTCCTGCGCCCCGAGAGCCAACAATGCCCTACCAGCAGGAGCAGCAGCAGCCACAACACTCTCAAAAATGAAACTCCAGCCTTTGCATGTTGGCATTGGAGCAACAAATGTTGTGCTGCCTGCAAATTGCCTTTTTTTTCCAAGGAACCACATTGCATTTTGGCTGTAAACGTGTGCAGCCTCTTTAAGGGTTCTCGCAGAGCAGCTCCCAGATTGCAGGAACCACAGACCAAAAGGATAACAAGTGCAAAATGATTATTCAAAACAGAAATTTTCATTCTCCAAAGTATAGAGAGGAAGAGGGTGCATTTTGGGATTTACTCTATGATTATTTTAAGGCATATGCTGAAAATCCATCTCTTAATGAAGAAACTTACTGCAAAATTTAGTAAATGAATGAAGAGAACAAGAAACATCTCAGCATAATTATTTTAATCAGCAAACACAACCATCTGCGTTATGTTACCTCAAATCCTAGTTTTCCTTGAGTGAATTATCTTTATTAAGCAGCAACTTGATTATTCAATACAGACATTCTCTCTCCCAACTTATATATATTTAGTTTGACTAGCAAATCTGCCATATCATTTGCTAATTAATGGCATTAACCAGCAGAAAATGAAATTAAACCAATGTATGCCTTAATGCAGTCAAGCAAATCCCAAATTCTGCACATTTTTGTCCTAATTAACATTATCTTCTGTGACCAGCTAAAGGAGGCTCTGCCATTTTGAGTTATGTTACGGATTATTGGGCTTGTACAATTTTAGCATTACAGCCATTCTTCATCTATTATTCCAATGGGGTTCTTACAACACATTTCTCGGCTCGTTCGCTCCACGGACTCCCCGGCGTATACTTAATATTTGAGCAGACAAGAAGGTTGTGCCAGCCATTATTTGTTCATTATTCAACTGTTATCAGCTGCCTGGGATCTAAGCCAAAAAGGGAAAGCCAATAGCCCCCGTCTCCCGCCTCCCCTCTCTATATAGCCTGCGGTTAAAGGTCGCATTCTGTGGGCACGTCTGCCCATTAGAGACAATAATTTTCTTTAAATTTGTCGATTAAATTGAGCGCAGCGAAAGAGAATGATATCCCAATGGCAACCGCAAGTGAGCAATGGTTGTGTGTGTCTCTCACTCGCTGTGTATGCTTTTGGGTTAATGTGAGCTCTTAAAGCCCGCCTAATGAATTTAGGCCCCAGTCTGGCGGAATTACGAGTTTTAAATTGCGTGACAGAAGCGCTTTCAAAGGCAATTAGAAATGTGAAAGTGCTGCGAGTGTGTGGGACGAGTTAAAAGGCCATGACAGAGATATTTAACATAAGGCAGGAGGAGGGGGAGAGGACTTCAGGACCAGTCACGTGCAGGACACGCTGCACTGATGATGATTTCCGGGAAACGGAAGCTGGCCCCCACATTACGGCAAATTAATGCGCCATTATTAGACAAATGCATGACAAGCGATTCAATTAGGACGCCATAAACTGTCGCAATGGGAGCTATATATATGTATATCTGGAACATACTGTGACAGTTGGATCATCATTATATCCTGCAAGGGCGCAGGACAATGCTGCTCACTCGCTTGCTCGCTCCCTGGCTGGCCTGCGGATAATCAAGCGCTTTTAATGATTGCATATCCTGTGCGGGAAATTGCATTTCTGCCATTGATTGCCAGCACTTGCCATCTGTCTCTTTCGCCTCGTTTAAGCCTGTCTCTTTCACTCTCTCCCTCCCCGCCGCGAATGGCATCTGAAAACCATTTAATATTAAAACTTTCATAAATATTCTGCCGTGGCGACTGCTGCAGGGCCTGGCGCTCACCATGTTTGGCACGTTTAGAGAGGATTTTATTTTTCAATTCCTGACCAAAACAGGAGCAGGCCTCTGTAACATGATTCATATATACATATATATACAAACATACCCTTTGGAATATCCCCAGTCGACAGCTGGCAAGGCTCAATTGATGGCTTTGGCCGCTTTTGATTCGGCCTATTAATTAACAATTCCATTATTGCAGATGTGCGAAAATTGGGCTTTAATTAAATTGCTTGTAATGCCGTAATTATTCCACACACACACCAGTCGCACACACACCTATGCCCAATTTTCAGTGTAATTAATGAGTTTTTAGTTAAAAATACATTTTTGCTTGTAATAATGACTTGAGGGGCGGAAACCGAGCTCCGAACACACACACAACAAACACACAGCATGTGCCTGGCATTTTCAATAAATTTAAGCACACATACTCGCACACACACAGCTCATTAAATGCTTTACATGTGTTGGCTTTTCCCACTCGATTGTGGAAAAGTCAAGAAGGAAAACTCGTGGCATGGAGTGGGGGCCTCCGACTTTTTGAAAGTCCTTAATTTATGCAAATGCCTATGCCAGAACGGGCGCATGTACTATATGCCAGACGAGGGGTGCCGCTGCGCACTTATGTAAGCCTCATCAATTTTCCATTGACACAAAGAAGAGTTCTATCGCCCCGAAGGCACTGCGAATTGTGCGAGTAGTAAAAGCAATTGCAAACGTAAAGAGACCACCATAAAGTTCGCTTCAGCGCGACAGAAAAAGATAAAATACTAGACTAGGAGATACTTTCTAGGAAGTGTCAGCAATACATATGTCTATGATGATTTTATATATATTTTTATTAGCTTGATTTTATAGAAAACTAAGCAAGAATAAGAACAGATCTTAAATGATATCTATACCTTTAAGATACCATAGTTATCGATTGTATTGATATTTAACTTTCTTTATCGAGAATATATCTTTTAAATACCCTTGCAGGACATATTTTTCTGTATGTTATTTTTCTATAATTAAGCTAAGCTTAATATTACATCATAAAGGTGTTATCTATACCTATAAACAGGAAGCAATATTTTACGATACTTTATTTTCAACAATTATCATAGTTAAACGATAAATTGCCGATATTCTATATACGATTTAAATTTTTCGATAAAAGCAGCAGTTAATGTTACAATCATAAACAAGCACACAAGGTTAAAAAAATAAGGATAAAAATAAGGAGTGATGTATTTATAAAACCCCCTTAAAATCATGTACGCCCCTTCTTTAATTTTTAAAACTCCAAACACTCCTCTCCCCCAAACCCAAAACACCTTTAAATTTCGCAGCAATTAAGCGGCATAAGAGGCATCCTTGAAGCTGGAGAGTGTTGCCTCCAAAACATACATATCCTGGATTCAAAAGAAAATCCCCAGTCAAACGCATTAAGCGTAATTACAATTTGAACCCATGGCTTGACTTTGCGATGCAATGAGCTAGATAAACCCCCCATCCAGCCGGGATTAGTCGTGACTTTTGAAACGAATGTGATTTGGAGAGAACCCATTCCGCCATTTTTCGGAGTGTGAAATTGGAGGCTTTATAGATCCATCAATATTGTGAATCCATGTCACCGACTTAACCCGCCGCCGCCGCTGCCGCCGCTTCGGGGAGTGTTGCTGGAAATGATTAATGAAATAGATATATCGGCAGATAACAGCAAAAGCTTTAGCTTGTGGGAGTGGGAGATACTCTTATTTTTAGGGAGAGCCAGATAAGGGGCAAAGCTTCACCTAACCGATAAGATAAGGAATCCAAAAATGCCTCGGGCTTTCGCTCATCGCAGTCTCTGTTTACCATGGTCTCCAATGACTAACCCTATCAGGGCAAGACCAAAGTATTCTGCTGATAAATTTATTGGAAAAATCGAGTCACAGTGCCCGCGAGCTTTTCCCGCATTCGATAAGATATGGAAGCCACGAACCTCTCATCCTCTTTCAGTTATTCAGTGCAATTAGAACCTTCACCATGGCGAGTTTAGAAACGACGAGGCATAGAGTGACCTTTGCCCTGCTGCTGCTGCTACTGCTGCAGCTCACCGGATATTGCCGCATGGAGAATATTGACGCTGCAGAGGAGACAGACCGCTTCTGTTATCCAGAATCCGCTCGCAACTCACGTCGCTCCTGCGAGTGCAGCAACGTTAGTGCCTCGCCCTGGGGCATGCGTGCCCTGCGCATTGATTGCAGCTACAAGGATTACCGTACTAACGAGCTCACCCAGCTGCTGCCCCTCTACATAGACACACTGGACCTGTCCTGGAATGCCCTTGACTCGGCGCCGATCTTCACCAGCGACAGCCTACACCAGCTGAACCTGATGCACAACAACATCTCGCGCTTGGTGGCCGGCAATTTCAAGCAACTGACCAGCCTGAGGGAGCTTTACCTGGGCTGGAACAGCATTAGTCAGGTGGAGGCGACTACCTTTGAGGGACTGCCGCACCTGCAGGTGCTAGACCTGGCCCACAACAACCTGCACTCGCTGCCGGGCAAGCTGTTTGCTCCCATGCTGGTTCTGGGCACCCTGGACGTGTCCTGGAACCGTCGCTTCAACGAAACGAGCCTGGACCTTTACTCGGAGCTGGGCATTAACAGGAAACTGAATGCCTTGCGACTGGATGCCTGCAGCCTGACCGAGCTGCATCTGCCCGAGGATGTGCCCCTGAAGGAGCTCTCCCTGCGTCGGAATCTGCTGCAGCGTATGCCCAGGCAGCTGCCACAGACGCTCGTGCGCCTGGATATCAGCGACAATCTTCTAGAGCATCTCCTACACGAGGATACTACCAACCTGACCCAGGTTCGACAGCTGTACGTGGAGGATATGTCACTGCTGCAGAGCATTGCAGCCAATTCCCTGGCTCCCCTGGAGCTGCTCGAGACTCTGAGCTTCCAGAATAGCCGCCGGCTGACCCATCTCGATGCTGAGGCCTTTGGCCACATCCCCAGGACAGCTGCCGGTAAAAAGTGGGCACTGCGGTCACTGAGCTTTCGTGGCACTATGCTGCGCACCTTTAATTCCACGCTGGCGCCGCTTTTTAGCCAACTTACCGAACTGGATCTCAACGGTCTGCCGCTGCAGTGTGACTGCGAGCTGCTCTGGCTGAAGCAGCTGCCGGTGCAGACCAACGGGCGTTGCTACAAGCCGGCACGCATCCGCGGCATGCTCGTGACCTCCGCCCGCGCCGATGCCTTCAGCTGTGACTCCTGGCCGCGTTGGGCCTACGGCCTGGTGGTGCTCACGCTGATTGCCCTCAGCGCCGCCGGCATATACCTGATCGTGATGGGCTTGCGTCCGCACCGAGGCGTCACCATGCGCCGGAAGGTGGGCGCCGGCAGTCCCTATGCCCGTGTCACCATCGAGCCCAATCGCCAGGAGAACCCGCATTAGGTCTGGTCACCTGGTTAATTGCTAAAACTACCTCCTAAGTTGTTGTATGTGATTGTGAACAATAAAAGAATCCATATTTAAGTGTTAACTGGAGACTATGAGAGATTTTTAGAATCCTTATAAACTTAGAAAACTATACTAAATCTTTCCTCGGCTTGGGTTCGCTGTGCAGTATTTTGATCCTTAGCGAGGACCTTGTGGTATGATAACGATCGAGGGCATTGACATCGTAATTCTCCTCCAGGGCACACAGATACGGATAGCTGGGATTGACTCCAGCTCGGCAGCCTGATGCTGGCTTAAGACCCTCCTCGTAGGCCGGCTCATGGATGTCAGCCTCCCTGGCAAAGTTGCAGACGATGAACTGCTGGTGCCACTTCTTGCCACGTTTCTGGCGGAGCACACCACAACCCATGTGAGTGGCCCGCTCCTGAACTAGCTGCCGGAAGCTGCTTTAAATATATAAATATATTTAATTTAATTCTTCTATCAAAAACTCACCCGTTTGGTGTTTTATTGCCCAACTGGCCGCTGCTCCTTTTGTACTCCTTAAACCAGTTGTCTATTATGTGACCCAGGAGCTGGTGGGTGCTGTGCCTGAGGGCACTAAAGATCACATGGTCGGTTAGCTGGCCCACATGCTTGAAGCGCCTGGTGTTGCGGCAGGAGTCGGTGGACAAGGAGCATCGCTTAACAGCCAGCTCGGCCAAAGTGGCCAGCTCTGGATCCCAGCGGACACTGGCCATGCGAAGGGCCGGTCCAAAGCCAGAGAATCCTCCAGAAGCCACTTCATTCCGGTAGAAGTTGACTTTGTGGAGGATAAAGTGACGCAAACGATTGTTGAGAGGTATCAACTTGGCTTCCTTAAAGCATTTTGTACCCAGGGTCTGCAAGGACATTAAGTTAGTTGTTTTATTCAAAGTAAATGTATATATTCTCCAAGAGGAATAATATAATTAGCTTATAACAAGGTTTATCTGTGCAAATCAAGTTAAGGAAAATATTTTCAGAGCTCTCAACTTACCCCATTGTTGTTGCAGGCCACATGTTCATTGGGACGAGGACACCAGTTCTCCTGGCAGTAATCCCAGGCGCTGGCGGGAAATCCAAGCAGAGCAAAAACCACGACACAGATGTACCACACACGGAACAGGAACATGTTGACAATATGACAGGCTACAAGTGGAGCCATTCCCACATGTTAAGCGGTCATGACGAGGCCGAAAAAATTACAATTTTCATGGCAAAATGAGAAGAGGTTCTTTAGAACTGAAACGAATTTTTTAAGCTACGAAAATGTACCGATTTCTGGGTATCTTATTTTAATAAATATATTCGCAAGGAATCTATAATTAATTTAAATAGAAAATGAATCTTTAAAATGTTCATCTTCAAAGATTCATTAATGTTTTCCGTCTTAATTAAACCCTCTTGATAAGCTAAACACTTTATAAAGAAAGCCGGCAAAATTTATATCGCCAGCAAACTAACTCCACTCAATATTAACAATAATAAAGTATGTAATAGTCGGAGTCATAAATCCTCGGCCATACAACTTCCCTCGCGATGGTGTCGAGAGATTTACGAGCCCTCCGAATGGAATTCGCATAAATAAATATTTTTCTTTATTGCGTTTCCTCGCCGCTTGGACAGGGAACCGGCAAGGTTCAAATTATTAATTCCGATATCTGACTGGCAATAATTGCAGAATATTTGACGAGTGCAAAGGTATATATTCGCTCCTTATGAATTAATTAAAAAATAACTGAAACCAAAAAAGAAATCTCTGTGTGGCGAGGACAGTGGTAGAAAACACACAAAAATCAAGATCATTCGAATTAGAACTCTATGAAAATTAGGAATATAGTTTTATATAAACTTTCACTATATAAAGCCTTGAATTTAACTATTTATTTGAGTAGCAAGCCCAATTAATCGCCGTGGTAAAAGCTAGTTGTCCAACAATTATTGACAAGTTATTTGCATTTCATTACAACAATCTATCAATGAACGGCTGGTCCTTCATCGGCACCGCTTATGCATATTAATTTTGGGGCCTTTTGCCACGCCGTGCCAACAGCAAGATGCGGTTCTCTCTCTTGGCGCCTGCGTCCTGGTCGCGTGTGCCAGTGGCCCAGTGCCACGAGTTGCATGCCACTCCGAAAGCCATTCCGAAACCGAGTCCCCGAATCCGAAACCGAGGCTCAGCCAGCATCCAGCATGGCCAAATTGTAGCAGTTGAAATTGGTGCGTCGAGGCGAGTGGACGCGCTGGCGGATGATTGATGCGAATATTGCGTATACGTCGTGTGAGCGGCTCGAAAGTTCGTGCGTGCAGCAGACAGAGTGTGTGTGTGTGCCCCTGTGTGTGTAAGTTGCTTCAGCTCCTTGTGGCTAACTCGAGAGGCGCCCGTTAATTGTGCGCTTGACGTTCTGGCTTTCGCTGCACGAGTGCGAATTATAAACCGCTTACAAAGGCCGCCGGCTTCAGTTGTTAGTGTTGTTCTTGTTGCTGTTGTTACTCCTGTTGTCTTGCTGTTGGAGCTCTCGTTCATCAATAAATTATTATGTCCTAATACCAATTGACAGCCCTGGGAGCGGCGGCATGAATAAAATATCAAAAGCATTTTGGGCTTCCCAAAGCTGCAGGTCTCTCAGTTCGCGTTATAATCAGCGAATGAGCAAAAGCAATTCTCTGGTGTGGCGATGCTTAAGTTGATTTCCAGCCAAGCATTTCCCTTTACTCATCTTTTATTTTAAGGTGAGATCGGGACGGGGTGTTGGTGTTGTGTGTAAAACACACTCCCGGGTGTGCACAGTAAAGAATGTAAATATTCTCTAGCAACTGTCGTGCTAAGGAGTATTTATTAAAACAGCTTAGAAAATATATTTTGTGTTGGTTAATCTGTATCGAAGGTTAATTTACTTTTACTCTTTGTTTTTAATTTGTTAAAGCTTTCTTTTAGTTATATTATTTAGGATTTTTATAGTTTCACTATAGAAACCAGAAAAATGACTTCATAAAATATGTAAAATATATTGTTTTAACTTTGTCTTTATTCCTAAAAAAAGTGCAAGCTTGGATTGCACTCTACAAAAAATATTTATTAATTATTCATTGGAGATTAATTGATTTTGGTTTAAAGAAAAAAAATAATAATAATAAAATTATGCTGCATACTTAAAAAATAAATTTGATTTATAAAAGTGTTAAATACTTCTATCTATATCCATACTTATTCTAATTTTAGTCAGAAGCTTGCAACGCACTAAAGGAATCATTTCTGACCATATAAATCATATATATTTTTATTCAGCATCAACAGCGAAATAAATCTAACCATGTTCGACAAGAAAAACAAATTTCCAATTTTTATGATAATTTTATAAGGGGTTAAAAATGTGAAAAATTTACCAAAATTTTAAATTTTTAATTCAGTATGCAGATTTGTTAACGGAATAAAAACCAACACAGAAAAGCTTTCCAAATTAAAATTAATGTATTTTTGGCTGAGTTATAATCAATTTGAAACTGCAAATTTCTTGTACTTGTACTTTATTCATTATTATTATAAAGTTAAATTAATATATGGACAAAGATTTCCTATTCTGATTTTTTTATATTATTCTTTACTAAATAAAAAATCCAAAAAACTCTGAGAATCTTTTTCAGTGTACGCATGTATCGCCTCCCCGTTTGCATTTATTAAATATTCAGCGTTTATACGCAACAACACAGAGAGTCGTTGCTCTTGTGTTCCCCCTTTCTTCCCCCCTTTTTTTTGGCTCAGAGAACTCCCTCATTTCTTATATTTTCTGTTTTCTTTTTTCTCCTTTTTTTTGGAAGGAGTATCTCAAGCTGAGAAAGAAAACAATCCTAATGTACATTGACAGTGCGGTGGCCGAGTCCCGAGAAGCAGAGCCATTTACCACCCATCCGGCCGTCGGGCTTAGCGAGTCATGTTTACTTAATGGATACGCCAGGCAACTATTAAGTGCTCCCCGTGCTGCCAAGGACGACTCTCCTTATTTACTGTTATCTGCCAGTGTGCTATCATGGCGGCCCAGCGGATATTAGATTTGATACGGCCATGTCAGTTAGCCACATTATCTCCATTTGCATTATAGTCCCGCCTGCACTTTTTGGGCCAAGAAATTAAAGCGCTGAAAGCACTCAGACTCAGCTGTTGTCAGCTGAATGTAAAATGGCTTTTAGGTACTTATTATCACACCTGCAAGTAGCAAGGTGGCAGGCAGCAAGGCGGCAGGTAAAAGGTGGAAATGTGCCACCTGGGCGAACGGGGGGGCGGACTTGAAGCGAATTAGCTACCGAAATTGAGATTTGACTGTCCCTCGGGGGCAAACCGACAGAAATGTCCCACGAATTTACTCGGAAATCCGCATTATGTTATCTCGAATGTCCTATCTTTAGACCATTACCCCTTCCACTCTGAATTCTTGCCCGAAAAACAACAAAAGAATTCCAAGAAAAGCCCCTCGCCAGATTCCTCTGTCTTTCGTTTTCCTTTTTTAATTTTAATGCGTATCCTTCGGCTGCAGCAACAGCAACAACAACAACAACAATAAGAACAGTAACAGGAGCAGCAGGTGAGAAAGGCGACGAATCAGGACCTGAGAATTAAGCCAAAGTTGAAGAGCGAGTAACAGACACCGCCAGCGGGCGGTCCGAAAAGCCAACTTCATTTACGTTTGAAACGCAGTTGAAATAAACGACTTCACGACACTGGCGGATTTGCTAAAAAGTAAGTTAAGCCCCTGCCACCAACCCGACACCCCCAAAATCCCCCCCGACCCTCACCTGTCACATCCCCCGAAGGCGGCTGCCGCCTCCTTCTCCACTCCTGCATCCGCTTTCGGCATTCCTTCACCTGCTGCTGATGCTCATTAAAGCCAGCGGAAAGGGAACAAAGGCGGTGCATGGAAAATAAAAATAATATCCTTTTGTACCTCTGATAATCGCATTACATCAAGCCACAAAGGGAAAAAGGGGTTTAAAAAAGAATTTGCTTAAATATAATACATAAATAACAGAAGGATAATTCGGAGTACAGAAGTTACAAATTGAAATAGATAATTAGAACTCGTTGTGTGGATATTTAATGAATTTTTACAATATTTAACAGACATTGATTCCGCAATTTTTAACATCTTTATCCATATATCAGGACCTTTTCTTTCAAAAATTAGAGTTTAGGATCAAAATAACATTTAAAAATAATACTAAACTTTAAAATAATCATTATAAGCTCAGTGTAACTTTTAAAAAGTATCATGTTCTTAGCCCATAGATAGGAGTTTATTTTGATAGCAGAGCCATATATATTTTTCTGCCTGCAAAATGTGGCAAAGGCGAAAAGGAAGTCAAGGACGTTGCGTCCTTTTTCGGCCAGTTGGCATTGTTTCAACTCAACGACGGATGGAGCGGATGTAGCACCAAAGTCAGCAGTTCCTCCCCCGGAAAAGGACTTGGCATTCCGTTCCGAGCTGCGAGCTCTCGGCTCCCGCATTCCAAGCCGTTGCCCTCCTGCACTAGATATTTACAATTGTCGTGCGGGTCTAATTAAATTTCACAGCGTGGGCATAAATAAGCGCTAGCGATTCTTTTTTGATTCCTGGCTGGTGGCCTACTCGGGAGGGGCTTCCCCGTATTTGTTTGTGTTGCTCGGTGTGTTGCAACTGCGGGCGGATGCGGAGCCCGGGAATCCCGGCATCCGGATGCAACTGGCAGGCAGGCGGCAGGCGGAATGGCAACAGCTGGCGGCGGAGAAATATTAAAAGTTTTTACCTACGGCTTCCTGCCAACTGCCACATGCCACATGCCGCCGCCGCCGCCACATCCCTTCGCAGGATGGGTAGCAAAACCGAAAAATGTCACACAAATGTGTGTGCCAGCAGCTGCTGTTGCTGCTGCTGCTGTTGTTGCACGGACCAAAGCGATTTATGACAACGCCAGCAATGCAAATTCACGCTTGGCCAGGCCCAGTGTGCATTAGACAATGATATCCGGCTGCAGAAATGCTGCACGAGCAACCAAAGGACCCACCAAGGACGATCACAGACTGGAACTCGATTTGCCATCGCATAATTTCCCAAGCTCATGGAGGAAAATGTTGCAGAAATTGCTGTAATGCGGAGGAGCATTAAATAAAAACCGAAAATAAAATTATGTTTATTTTCCCCCTTACCCTCCAAGTGTGTCCTTGTGTGTGTGTGTGGCTTCTGGTGAGGAGGTCTTCAAAAACTTGCCAACGACACAAGAAACTTTCCCTTGAAGCACTCTCCAAATTATGCTTTTCCTTCTTGTTTTCCTTATGGGGCAAACTTGCTTACACCGAATTCAAGAGACGTTAACAACGCTTTCCCCGAGACGGTGGCGGAGGGGAGGCGAGGGAGGGGAGACTGGGAAAACTGGTTGTTCTTATTTATACACAGGCACACGATAAGCAAAGGAGACCAGAGAGTCAGATGGGACAAAGATATTTGACTACAAGGACCAAGGACCAAACATTGTTGGCCGATTCAATTACATAGTTTCAGAATATGAGCATTTTTAGCATCGTTATTGTCCTTGTCTATTGTCTGCGCCCAAATGGGCGGTTTGAATGTCCCTCAAAAAGCATCTTGCAACTTGAACTTCCTTGTGGGTTAGCAAAAAACACATACAAATTATTTGATTTATTTATTTCTGGCATGAAGTCCTTTGAAAACTAAATGAAATGCACATATTTGTTTGAGGTTTAAAGGAAGCAATCATTTTTGTGTCGCTAAAAATGGTTTATTTTGTAAGAGAACTAATGAAATAATTGTAAAATTTAATTTAACAAACTAAAGTGATGATAAATAGTGTTTTTGCTAAGCTTTTTTTCTGTTTTAAATTGTAAACTGAGTTAATATTTCTATAACAACAGCTAAATTATAATTTCTATTAATTTAACCCAAATAAACTTTCTGTCTTTTAAACTTTTAAAACTGCTTCTAATTCTAGATCCCAGTTTTTGTAGTTTATAAGAATTATGAGGAATTTTATTCATTCCAAAAAATCCCAAGTTATATAGTACATTTTAAAGATGCCACCTTATCTCTGAAGAATTCAAATAAATCATTATTTGAAAACACAATCGTTGCCTAAGCCAAGTTCACAATTATCCATTTGTCACAGAGCCTCAAGTTGGACTGATGATTGAACGTCGAGGCTTGGAATTTCCACAAAATTTCACTCGAAACACAGCACATACACCAGGGAAAACACTTGTCACACCCCAAACACACACACAACACACATCACACACCACACACACAGTTAGGCTCCAAATGTTATCGCTTCGTGCTTATCGCAAAACGCATCGCGCAGCCAAGGAAAACGCAGAAGGGGAAAGCTAGAGGGAAAACTCGTGTGCGACAGTTTGCCATTGTGCCAAATTGTTAATGCTCAGCATTCTCTCTTGGCGACTGCCTGATGCCTGCTTGCCTGCTCCTTTCGTCTTATTGTTCTTGGCATTATCATTGTATCGTCGTCATCGCTGTTATTCTCCTATTCGCCTACTTTTCCCCCTTAAGACCCAAGACCCCAAAAAATCCCCGAACATCCCGCACATCCTACATTTTTATTTTATTCGCCTTTTTCGTTGTTATTTTCTCTGTGTTCTTCTTTTTTTTCTTCTTTTTTTTCGCTCTTTGCGTCTGCCGAGAGAAAATTTAATGCTTCTGGTGGCGTCTGGCGGTCGCGGCGCCAAAGTTTCTTTATGACCTCTGCCCTAAGTCCTAGATGCTATACTCTATACGAAGGATATCCACACCACACACACACACACACATGTGAGGCTGTATTTGTGTGGGTGAATTGATTGATAAGGCTGAAGCTGTGAACAAAACAAAACAAGAGTTGAGGAGACACAGAAATAGGAATAGAAATTGTGTGCTGGTGTCGCTCCGCTTTATGACGTTTGCTAGATTACGCATACGCAGCGTTGGCATTCGAAGCATTACGCATACGCAGCGTTGACAAGACAGCAAGACAGGAAAGCCCAAGCAGCCAAGCTGCAAAACCCCAAAAACTTGAAGAAGCCGACGGCAAACTCGAAAACTTCGGCCATAAAACAGAGAGAGAACAAAGAGCCGGGCGGGAACCGCAAAGCATTTGCTTAGTTATCCCCGCCAGCATCTCGCAAACTTTTCGCTTTAATTCCACTTTGGCAGTGCCTTTGCCTTTGCCTCATTTTTAAGCAAATATTGTGGCAGACTTGAACACACACCCAACCATGCGGCCCTGCTGCCTTCGGGCTGTTTTGCTCTCCTCTCCACATGTGACTCAATCCCGACCCGGACCAGGCTCGCCTCCTTTGCATGGGGCCAGCCATCGCGCTGCAGCTAGCTGCCAATAAAAAAGCATTCACATTCTAACTAATTTGAAGCCGCGCTGAAAGTTTTACGGAGAGCAGCTCGAGGCCCCAAGTTATATGCAACTAATTACGTGCGTTACATTGTGTGAATAATGTGCTGCTTGGTGGCCATATCTGGTAATTGCCTTTGCTATTTTTTATTACTCCGGGTGCCAGCTTAATGGCCATAGGCGTGCTCCGTACTTGACCACCCTGTCAGTCAGTCAGTCAGTCAGCCTTGGTCATCAAATGATGCAGAAAGTTAGGGCCCAAGTTCTTCAAACAATTCCAGTTTATGTGGCATGTGATTTGGCATGTTTGGTGAGTTAACAGCCGAGTTAGGAATTAAAACTATGCAAATTGTGGGCCCAACAAGAGATAGCGTTAAGCTGGACGCCTAAAAGTATCATAAAATATGTTGTATCTTTGTGGCTAGATATTAAAAGGGGAATTTGGTCCTAAAAGTTGGCTGCATTTTAATTTAAGTGCTTTGTGTACGTGTTGAGGATTGGAGTTGGGAATATAACCCTTTATGGAGCCCTTATACTTAACCACTTAGCTAGGACTATAAATTAAGAATAATCTGTAAGCTAGAGATATATATTCATAATCATCTCTAGATGAATCTATCCTGAACGTTTTTCCTTGTGCGATTTTTTCATTGAAAACATGAACACATTATTTTGAAATAACTTTAACTCTGCTTTTCCCTAGAAACTTTTTAAAGAAACCATCACCTCTTAGCAGGTAAAACATAAAGCAGAATTGAACAATCAAAACAGAAGATACTCTTCAGATTCTGTTATTGCCCTGGCCATATTTTCAAGCATTTTACAGCATTTTTTCAGCACAGTTTTTCCCGCTCTCTGTCCATCAATTTCGATTCGATTCGTTGCGACCATTGAAACACAGATTGATGTTAATTATCTGCCTTTACTCCATCGCACACCTTGGGCCTGTCAATCGGAGGCAGAGAAGGACGACAGTTTTCCACCTGTCCCACCTCCATCACGGTTGCCTCCTCGCTGCGGCACAGAGTTTATGACACGAGTGTAATATAATTCATATTGTACCGAAAAAATTTTAATGCCGCCTGAAAAATAACTCCCAATAAATAATCCTTAATGTCCTGTGTGGGTGGATTCCCCAGCGTGTGTGTGAGTGGGCGTATGTTTTGGCTTATGTTGGCCCATCATAAACAAGGAGCTGGGGCGTGGCCCTGGCATCCACTGTTTGTCCTTGTTGTTTTATGCGGTGTAACCGCACCACAACGTACAACATACAACCACCTAGGATGCGGCGGCCATCATGTCCTGACAGCCTTATGACGTGGCATGTCGCCTGCTCCTAACTGGGAATCCCTGCCCGTGACATTCGACTGTAAAACCCCGGAAAACCCTGGGAAAACCCCGGGCAAAGAGAAAACGGAGAAGCGCAGCATAAAAGTGAAACATTGCCGAGACAAATTTGTCAACTTTGTCGGCGCAAGGGTGTCCACAGCAAATAAATAAATGGCCACGTTTCTCCGTTTCGCCTTTTCTCTCGTTTCTTTGGTAATTTTCATTATTATTTATATGTCCTGGGACCTTGTTATTAATTATTTTTTGAGCTGCGTTATGTAACGTTTTGGCTTAGCAGAAAAACAACTAACAAATATATTGACTTTATTTATTGAGGTATATAGTAGGTGACATGTTTATAAATATTTTAAGCATTTTGTGGGTTCTTCACTTGGCCTCTTCACGCAACTCAAACTTGCACCAAAAGAGTTCCCGCGGCACCATCCTAAAGCCTGAGAGGCTGTTTATCATATCCGTCGCAGTGCGATCCGTGGGCTTAAGTCTGTAGTTTCGAAGCAATTGGTAGATTACAGACTTAACCTCCATGAGGGCCATTCGGTTGCCAATGCAACTCCGAGGACCCACGCCGAAGGGCAGATAGGTGAATTGCTTGATCTCGTGCTTGTGCTCTTCGTCAAAACGCTCCGGGCGGAAAACCTCCGGCTCTGGGAAGTTCTCGGGATCGCGATGTATGGCCGCCACGGGAATATGCACGAGTTCATCCTTGCTGAGTTTTAGCACCACCTCGCCTTCTTCATCCTTCAGATCGAAGTCTGCCGCGCACATTCGATCCAGGAGAAATGCCGGCGGCCACAGTCTCAGCGATTCAGAGACCACGCAGTCCAGATATTTCATGCCCATTAGAGTATCATAGTCTAGAGGCTTGCCGTCCAGTTCCTCCTCAACGGCCACGATCTCCTCATACAACTTTTGCTGAGCCTCGGGATTAGAGAGCAACTCATGGAAGGTGAAGCTCAGGCAGGTGGCCACCGTTTCGAAGCCGGCCGCGAAGAAGAGCAAGCACTGAGCCAGCAGATCATCATCGTTGAACTCGGCATGTTGCTCCTTTACTCCACTGTCTTCGCCCTTGGCAGCTTCCTGATCCTTTTGGAACTGCTTCTGGGCCTCCATCAGGAGATGAATCATGTCGGGACGCACAATGCTCTGTTCCTTCCTATACTTCATGGCGCCAAAGACCAGCTTCTTGAAATAGTCCACATTGTTCATGTCCATCACAGGAACTCGAAGGGCCTGCGGGTTAAAAAAGAAATTTTGAGGGAAACCCTTTCAAAGGTGAATGATATTACTTCTTACCTGCATCACCTTGGGCATTACAATGTACAGAAACACTTTCAGTCCGCCCCAAAAACTGACCTCCGATATGCGCTGTCCGATGGAGTAAAACTCATTGTTGGGATCTTTGAAGGAGTTTACTTGAATGCCAAAGGCGGCAGATGCAATCACATCGTTTGTATAGCGCGTAAAGAAATCCTTCAGTTCTAGTTCAGAGTTTCCCGCATCCAACTGACGACGCACATAGCCCACCGCCTCCTCATTGCAGGCATGAATAAGCTGGAACATCTGGCGGATCTTCAGGCTGGTGAACGTGGGCGTCAGGGTGTTGCGCATCTGCTTCCAGCGACGATCTCGCAGATTGAGAAGACTCTTGCCTATGAAGCTAGTGTCGTTGGGTCCATCAATGACATTTTTCCGATGGTTAGCAAAGTTATCGAAGCTCTTAATGCCCACCTGCCGGATGAGTTCCGGATCGGAGAGATAGAACATGGGATCGCGGAGGTTAAAAACACCGTAAATCTTGTTGCTCTTTAGACGCATGTGCATGTCAATGCTGAGGGAGATTTATAAAAGAGTTAACACAGAAGCTAAGAGTTGTTTCAAAAGAGAGCGAACCTCTTACATCAGCAACTATAAATATGTTTCATATACATGAAAACTCACCTGTGTTTTATATACGAGTCCTTCCCCATCATCACCGACCAAGGTATATTACCAAAGAGAGGAATGGGCGCCTCATTGGCCACGCCCCGTTTCGAAAAGTAGCCGAAACTATGGACGGACCATTTGTATAGCAACAAACCGGCCACGGCCAAGAACAGCAACAACTCTACATATACCATTTCGGAAATCCGGGGAATTCGAAGGGGTTTCAGGAAGAGAGAGAGTCGGGGCGGTGAGGCTCTAATCGAATTGCGCAGTGTGGGGGTGCTTCCAAAATTTCCAGAGAGCGTCTTTGCCAGCCGACCGCTGAAGCGCCACTGAAATAAACAATGCGCGCTCTCTTTTTTTATATACTTAGGCGATTCTTGCCGCGAGAGATAAGTAGCAGAGAGAGCCATAACCGGCAAATTGTGTAGATGTGTGAGCTACAAAAGGGAGAAAGAATCGAGAGTTTAAGAGAGCGTGTTTACTTATCAATTAGCGTTTACAGTCACATGCTGAAATATATGTATGATTCTAAAAGAAAAATAGTAAATAATAATTTTCCATAAGAAACAAATCAGCTTTGCATATACATACATCGGTGGAGTTTCACATTTTTATGAAATGTTGCAGAAGAAATGACATCAGAATAAGCTATTTATAGATCGCAATCGAAAGGAAATACTTATATACACATCAGATAGTGTATGCACATTATGTGTTACCTGTGTTTGCACTCGGAGACCCGGTTAAACCCAAAGAGATAACCGAAATATATATGGCAACTGGTTAATAAGGTGGGGAAATAGAGCTATTCAAATTACTCTGCGTGTTTGCGGTGGATTAACCCGCTAAATCCATTATTCAGTGAGTGCCTCAGAAAGGACATCAGCGAGTAGATTCAGTGCTCGTCTGCGATTTGGCATTCGGCATGTCATGCCTAATCTCATCGGCATAAACTAATTTCAGCATTAATCCCCTTAAGTGACTCAACTATTTATTATAAAGGACTTAGCGACGACAGCGTGGGATAGAGAGAGCGAGAGTTTCCTTCGAGGAGTATGGCGGAAGATAGCTACGTGCCTGGGACCTTACACCAGCGGCGACCTCAAACTCAAACTCAAACTGAAATAGAAATGAAACTTCTGTCACTTACTGCATCTTACACGGAGAAAATATAGAACATAGTGTGCCAATATTAACTAAAAATACGTTAGCACTTGTAAGATAATAAAATAAATAAATAAATATTATTCTATAAGTTTAAATGAAAGAAACTTAAAAGCTTGTATACTCTCTTTTAAACCCTTGCAGAGTATTAAAGTTTAAGTCAATAATTTGGACTTTGCAAGAAAAAGGAGACCCTTTAAACCATTTATATTCTTGATCAGCGTCAACAACCGAATCGATCTAGCTATGTTCACTAGAAAACAAATTTTACGCAATTTTATTCAAAATAAAAAATCTCAAAACTTGAAATTTTTTAAAATTGAAGCTTCAGCTTAAGCTTAAAAATCAATGCTTTATTTATTTCGATTCGCAGATAAAAACATATATAGTATATAGGAAAAAATAGACAAACAAATAATATTTTATTTATATATTGAATAAATACGTATCTCCAAAACTTAATATTTTCATAATTATAGTTTATTTCAAATTTGTCTTTTAATTTTTTCCCCAAGTGTCCTAGAGCCCGTCTTGGGTGTGTGCACACTTACATAATTGTGTGCGTTAGAGTGGTGGTGTAAGCATAATGAAATTGCTGGGAGTTTGCAGGTTGGAAAAGTTTAGTGTGGCGCACTAATGTGAGAGGACGAAGCCGGTCCTGGCCCGAACTCCTTGGGCAACCAACTCACGTCCCGGCCAAATGACAAAATTTGCTTGCATTTAGTGAGCGGCTAACGAGAAATTATTGCACTGCGAGCGGGATAGGGAGATGCCGAGGGGGAGATAGCCAGGCAGGGAAAGGGACGAAAGGGGAAAAGCTAACAAATCGGCCAGCAGGCAAAAATCCCGTTTGATTCAGCGACCAGCATGGAATAATATCAAGGAGGAGAGCAAAATCAATCTCTCACTCGCTCTCTTCAGCTCGAGTGGCTCACCCGCTTTGTTGTTTCTCGGAACTAAATCTTGCTTTCCTTTTGACTTCTGGCCTGTTCCAGTGGCGTTGGCAGGATGCTGTGGGGGGGGGGTTACAAAGAGTCTAATTTTCTAACTTTAAATTAAAGCAATTTGAACCTTACTCATGTAATAAATTGACTGTTTTACAACTTAAATGAATATTAAATGCTTAAAAGCAAAAAGCTTTTACAGCCATTTGAAAGTAATCCACCTAGAAACCTTTTTAAGTAGCTTTAAATCCTAAACAATTTCTCTAACACCCCCAATACCTTTATATTAATTGATCCCCTTAAAATGGCACCCACTGGACGACACTGTCCTGTGCTGTCTTTTTTGTTTCTTTGCTGGATATCAAATGTGTTTACATTGCCCAAGGGCGAACGGAACGGAGAGACAGTGGGAGGCGGAGTGGAAAAAACCAAAATGGCCAAGTACTTGAAGTCGTTTTTTGTGCACTTCATTGGCAACTCATGGGTTTGGGGCCATTTGAATTGGATGTCCTCGTTTTCGTCCGCATCCACATCCGCGTCCATGTCCGCGTCCTTGGCTTTGTTGCTTTTGCTTTCGCTGTTCTCGAGTCTGTTTTCGCTTCATTTCCATTCTTTGCTCTGCCATTGCCATTACATTTCAAGTGCCGCTAACTTAGCTCCTCCGGCTTCCGCCTCCTTCGCCTTCCTGTCTCCCTCTCGTGTGCTTTGATGTCCGGCCAAATAGGCAAAGTCAATGTTTTGACATTCTGACTCTAATTAGGCCAAAATGTTGTGTTTTCTCTAATCAAACGGATAATAACGGAAGCAAGCTCTCGCGGCCGTGCACACAAGCGCAAACATTTACCCAAGACGTAAGTGTGTGTGATTTAGAGTGCCCAGAGCGGTGTGCATGTGTGCGTTGTGTGGGTGCTGGTGCGGGTGCGAGCAAGAGGAAGACAGCTCGCACTTGGCATATTTCTTGCATTCCACAAAACTTTCCCACACACACACACTCTCCGCCTTCTCTTTCTCTTACTCTCACTCAAGTGGGCAGAGCTGGCCGCAAAAGAAAAAAAAAGAACAGATGAAGATGGAGAGCAAGAGACAAGTCAAGCTTCGAGGATCGAATCTGGAAATGCCCTTAAAGTAAGTCCTTCAGAAGAAAGCGAATTTAAACCATAAGGGAGGGATAATACAGGGCTTTCTTGGGATTTCGAAGCTAATTATGGCCACATAACATTTCGTTGCATTCTTATAGGCTGATTTCTATATTCTTTAGTATATTTTAATGAGGAACAATGTAAAAAGTATTTTTATAGCAAGATTTTTTTAAGTAATGGCAAGTTCATATTCTACTTTTTTCGTCTTCAGGAAGAGTATACAAATATGCACGAAAGCTCCTGGAACGCCTCGAGCCAAACACTTGGCCACTGTTGCTGTTTGCTTTTCAGCTCGGTCTTATTCCATATCCTTGTTTTCCTGCCATGCAGAATTTCAATTTAGCCTGCTCTCTTTGCTCTGTACGAGTTTATAATTAAAATAAATAAATAAGAGCAAACGCATTGAATACAAAAAAAACCTCATAAATATTTGCTCGTTTCGGTTCGACTGCTGGATTGAATGCTTCCGGAAAGTGTGCACTCAAATTGAGGCATCTCCGAGAAGGATACCGTAAGGCACATCATCCGGAATCCGAAATCCGTAAGCCGCATCCTATTCCCACTATTCCTGACTTGGCCATGGAGCCTGGTCAAATCCGCTTGGAATAACTGCTTATTGGAATGCCAAAAATGTTTCTCCCCGATAATCGCGCCATAAAAGGCTTAGCCAACTGCATAGTGTGGAAATATACACACACGCCGAAACAGCATTCCATATAAAATGTTAATTTATTGCCATTGTGGGCCATTCCACAAACGATGTTATTATGCAATCGCTGGCAAAACAAACGCCGGAAAAATACCAGAGAACGAGAGCCATACTATATATATATGTATATACACAACGCCAATCGGCCGAAATTTCAGTTTAAATGTATTTCTATGGCCGTGTTATGTGTGGCCCACATAAATTTATGACAAACGGAAAACGTTTTGTGTAGATTTTTCGGCTTTTTTGGTCTCTCTCTCTCTCTCTGCAAAATCAACAAAATGCAATAAATATTTGAAAAATAAAACCTAGGCAGAGTGGAGCACAGAGAACAAAGCTCTAGTCCACTCATTGATTCCCTGCGATTCGGAACCGGTCTCGCTGTCGTCAGGATCTCGGGCAAATGGCCAAAAGACAAGGCCCGAGGAACTGGCGGTGGCCAACACCTGCTCGTACGTGACCGAGGCCAAGAATTTATGTGTGTCGAAGGAAATCGAAAAGCATTTTTTATGCACGCATCAAATTTATGGCCTTCCCCCGAAAATATGGACATGGCCAGATAGCCTCGTTTCCAATACCCAATTTCGAGTTCCGCGACCTCCTGCGGTCCCCGGAATTTCCCAGTCAAATATTTGCCCAGCCCCCGGCGGGTTCAGCCGGGTACGCGGCGACTCCTGTCAATCGCAAATTCCAGCTCCCGGGGTGCTGCGGGTCAGTCATGTCATCGCATAGATGAGCTCTGCTTTGTTCTCGCATACTACATAGAGTACTACCCTTCCCAAGGAGTACTATGAATCCCTTGTTCATTGAGCGGATTAGAGGCTCCAGTCCATGTCCAATTCAGGATTTTAAAAGCTGAATTTTACAGTTGTCCATAAAGTTAATGGAGTGAAATTTACGAGGTGCCGCAGAAATCTCTAGTGGTTTTACATCAAAAAGTTGCCTCTAAGTAGGCTTTGTAGATTTTGTAATATTATTTAAATGATGTCTTAAAGTAAGCTGTGATTTTAATGATAAAGAAAGATATATACCCCTTTGAATAAAAAAAAAACTTAAAGCTAACCTGCTTCATTGCAGACTTTAAGAGTTATTTTACGTTTCAAAGTCATTCACTGTCACAGTGAAGCCTCCCCTGCTCATCTCTACTGGAGGAGAATGGAATGGACAGAGAGTGGTCCTGCCTAATATATGATAAGGATATCTATACAATATGGGCCTTGACCCCCGCCACCCCTGTGTGCGCACTCATTCAAATTTATGCTTATGCCTAAACGCTGATTATGACAAATATGCCACGCTCCACTGGACTGGCATGTACATAGCTGCCACCCAGCCTGCAGGACATTCTCCCCAGCCCTGATGCCTCTCCTCCTCCTACTCTGCCTGCTTGTTTCCATGCCGGCTTATTATTATTATTTCTGTGGTCCTGTTTGTTTGCCAGCATTCTGTTTGCCTTCGGTCAGTTGACGAAAATCCCAAAATAAATAAAAGTTTTATTATTAGCTCGCAGGAGCAGGGCGTTTTTCCCCGTAAATAGAACAAAATAAAAGCGGAATTTCTGGTTCCATTCAAAGGCCCACTAATGACACGCACGCATGTATATATACACCTTTCTATATATATATATATATATGTATAATTTTATATATATAAAGCCACTCATGCGGGGGGTGTGTCAACAATTATAATGTGCAAATTGCTTGATACGTGTGCTTGTGTGTGTGCCAGTGTCACCTGCCACATTTGCTTTATTGCCGCTCATTAGGGATGCTCGACTGAACCCTTCCACCTCTCTAACACCACCCACCATTATCGTCCCTGGCCGATGTTTTACATGTTGCTCTGTTGACTTCCAGCACGTATTAGTTTTTCCTCAGTCACCGAGGAGGTGACTCCTCCTCTGCAATGCTTAGTTTATCCCATATCCTCAGTCCCGGCGATTTGACAGCAAATGACAAAAGATTCCTGCTCGCCAGCTGCTCCGACACTTTGATGAATGGGGTCACCAAGTTGCGGCTGCCGGGATTTACGAGAATGCGACACTGGGATACAAATGTTAAACGCTCCGGTGATTCAAGTTCAGCTGCTCACATCCACATGGAATAGGAGTTAGCGAAATTGGTCATTAATTTGGATTTCAGAATAACCCATACTTTTGTTAGAAAGAATATTGATAGAGATAAGTCAAAGGTTTATGCTTAAATATTGAATAATCATTAAGAGTCTTTCTATATTAAAGATGCTACATTTAACTTTAGCTCTTAACCACAAGATATTAAATTTGATATTAACCACTGTATATTTTCAGACACAATTTAAATTGATTTCTGTGGTAAGAACCATATTGGGGCCTTTAATATGCTTCATTTCGAATTTATTTTCCCCTGTGTGGTATGCATTTTCAATATGTATATTGAACTGAATTAATAATGATTAAATCCTGAATGATGACACCAAAATGTAGGTTAATTGTTGCTTAATTTCAAGTATTTAAATCCAAATTGATTGAAAGATAAGGCTTTGTCTTATTTGTGGTAATAAAATCAAAGAAAGAAAATATGGAAATTCACTTTGTTTTATGCTACAACATATAAAGAAATAATAAATAAAAAGCAAACTTAATTGAAGAACAATGAACAATGGTTATCCCGGGTCTGTTTATTCAACAATAGTAGATCGTCTCTAAATTGCACGGAAATCATATTTCCCATGCAGTCTTTGTTCGCACTCATCTTCCGGGGCTTAGGACTTCACGATTCACATGACTCACTGCCACTTGTGTCAATTGTCCTGGCAACGGCGATTATATTGCGTCTGCGATGCGTAATTGTCGGAATTGTTGCCGGCCAGAGCCGAACAATCTCTCTAAGCCAACAATAGAAGGGTCTTGCGGACAGACAGGGACAGGACAGGCTCCGGACTGCGTAACTAAGCCCCCGAGTCGGGGGGCTAACAAAAAAAGGATTATTTTGATTATTTTGCGTGTTTGCCAGTGAAACTGGATGGGTGAAATGGAGGTGGAAAGCTGTTCATTTCAATGAACTTGCTTTTCAAACGAAATTTTATCATGCTTGGCCAGGCCGAGTTACCCATTTCCCCCCCTTGGCCCACAGCAAAAAAACAACAATAAACCGAAGCAAATCTGCTACGAAATTTGCTTATGTTTGTGCGTTTCTCCTTTTCTTTTGCCATTGAAGACATCCAATCCCTGTGGCTAACGAGCTGGCTCAGCTCTGGAAGCGGGAGGACCAAGCGTACGAAGAGCATTGCAGGCGGCGGAGTAGGAATCGGAATTGGAGCCGGAGTCGGAATCACTGGCCAGGAGAAGCGCTCAGTCAACGTTTACACGCTCCAGCAGCCGCATAAATTTCCGCTTCAATTGGACGTGTGCGGCGGTGGTAATTG
This sequence comes from Drosophila punjabiensis, assembly GCA_008042585.1. Taxonomy (NCBI): domain Eukaryota; kingdom Metazoa; phylum Arthropoda; class Insecta; order Diptera; family Drosophilidae; genus Drosophila; species Drosophila punjabiensis. Next base: position 71,602 of record VNJR01005390.1, read on the forward strand.
CAGCTTTGATTGCCACCAAAAGCAACGGGAACAACGGGAACAACGGGAGCAACAGGAGCTGGACAGGATCCCTGCCGCGTCCCTGTCCTGGTCCCAGCGACAGCGACGCCAGCTGCGCCAGAGCTGTGACGAAACCAAATTCATTGAAAGTTCAATGGGTAAGCAACAGACCCCAATTCATTCTATTCCATTTCCGAAACAGAAACAGGACCAGAAACCGAAACAATCACAATCAGCAGGCAGCAATAAGAATTTAAATTAAATTTTCGCCTTTTTTTTATCCGCCCCTTGTGTGCTCTCCCCCGGATTTGCCCCTTCCGAAGGCGAAAAGTTGAAACAGAGACGACGCCGTCTGCTGTTTGATTTCGATGTTAAATTTGCATAATTTTGTTAAGCAACATTTTCGACTCGGCCCGAAAAGCCAGTAACAAAAGCCACTCACACTGCGAAAAGAAGTTTTTATAGAAAAACCATCGATTTAAGTTTTAGTATTAAAGATTTGACTGTGTCATTGTATCATTTAGCTGCTACAAAATTGGGATTAGAGAAAATAAGTAAGAGTTTGCATCTGATTTTACGTTCTTTGTTGGGTTTATTTTGTTCAAGGTTTCACAAGCATTACCTCTATTAATACTTTATTCATATGATCTATTGCTATAATAATATTCCATAACTTCAATGCTTCTATTTGTGTGTACAGCCCAAACGATGGACGACATGGTCTTCCAGTGCAACAATCAAAATTCGATTTATGTGCTTAATGCCAGCTACGGTGCATATGGGGTGAGTAGTCCTTTGAGTGTTCCACTCGAGACTGGCCCAACTATCTGAGCTTATTTGGTTCTTTTTCGTTCTCGCCTTCAACTGCCGCACTTCAACTTCAACTTCAAACTCCAACTATCTGGAATCTTGGCAGGACTATGGCACATATGCGGCAACAAAGCGTGAAATAAATGGCAGCCAGGGCAGAGCGGCAAATCCAATTGAGGCAACTTGCTCCAGTGGGGGAGTCGTCCTGCAGCATAAATTCAAAACTTTTGGCACTGCCACAACAGCAGCAACAACAACAGCAGCAGCAGCGGAAGGAGGAGTGGATGCGGCAGCGGGAAGCGCATCAAACTACGTAAATCCTGTCGCTACATCAATGTCAACCGCAATGTGTTCACCGGCAACAGCGGCCCTGCAAAAATTGTTCAATTGCAGCGTTGGCGGCGCCTGCCACAACGTCACCCAAACCCAAACCCATGGCCAAGCCCTGGGCCAAATCCAGGACCACAGCCACATAACCAGCCACCACAGCATCAGCATCAACAGCAGCAATAACAATGCCCCTGCCAGCAGCCACAACAATAGCTGCCTGTCAGCGGCAGGCGGAGTAACCCAAAACGGCCGGAATCGGAGCCGGAGTGCCGGCGAGTCCCTGGATGGCCCAGCGGGTGTGACAACAGCAGCAGGAGCAGGAGCAGGAGTAGGAGTTGGAGCAGGCGCCACCGGTGGCCTCCCACTGCTTCCGAAGAAGAAATGCACCAATGTCAAATCAGCGCTTATTGCCAAGAAGACAAAGTTTCTGAAATATCTCGAAGAAGAAAAATGGCGCAGCAACGCAGTGGCAGCAGCAGCAGCAGTAGCAGCGGAAGATGCGGGCGCCATCAGGTATGTAACACCAAGACACTTGGAGAAATTAACACTAATGGTGACACTGAAATTCCAAAATTTTAAGAGCGTTTTTTAAGTTAGGAAACGTTTTAAGCGAACATTTTTAGAGCCTTGATAGGTAATGAGTAAAATTTGGTCAGCAAATTATTACAAATTAATTAGGAGAATCAATGAGCCAGTTAAAAGGATCTCAATTGAAGTTAGATTTTTTAATTAATTTATCAGTTAATTTAAAATTAAGTTCCTTAGAATTCCAGTGTACCTCCTGCTGGAGTATGTATGGGCTTGTGTCAGCGGAGCAATCTTCTCGCCGTCGCAAAAACTTATAAATTCCCATAAATGTTATAAGGCATCTTGCAGCGCGCGCTGCAAACTGTGGCAACTTTTTATGATGGCAATCTTGGGGCCCAGGATAGGACGCAGGATGGGACAGAGCACGAGGGTTTTATGCTTGGCTCCTGTGTACTATATAGCTTCCTTGCCGAAGTGGTTTCTCATTAAGTTGACGAAGGACCCGGGAAATTCCTTTCGATTATTGCTTAATTAATTATTGAAGTGCAGCAGCAGCAGTCGTAGTTAGTTACCGCTTATTTTCAAGTAAATCATGGGAACTTATCGGTAGCTTATCGATTTGCTCTCTCACCGTCACGGATAATTTTTCAAACAAAAAAAGTCCGCCTCATTTTATGGCTTCTTTATGGTTATGTTGCCCTGGAGAAATGGTATTTTTCAGTTCGTTTTTGTTGCGGCTTTTAAGCGCATTCAATTATCTGTCGGGCGGACACTTTGTTGCAACTGCGAAACTTTGCTGCATTGTTCATAAAGTCATAAGTTTTGATCATCATCAGCGCTTAGCAAAGTTCACCCTGCCCAGCCCCGACGCTTTTCCAACATTTTCCGCTCTTTCCAGTCATTTGCGAAATTGAAAAATTAACGCGCTCGACATAAACACAAAGTGCGCAGGCAGGCAGTGGAGCTTAAAGGGGGCTTAGCGGAAAGTTGATTAAAATGCATGATGGCCATAAATGTACATATTGAAGTGCAATAATCATATTTCGCGGCCCCTGAAAGGAGAACTTTATGCAAAAGTTGCAACTTACAGCACCCCAGACATCACTCATACGCACCGTTATCCCCTTATCCCTCAGTCCTTTCAGAGCCCCCCTCCTGCAATAATGATGTCAAAAGTTCGTTCACTGAAAATTTTCACCAGCAAAGGCGGCTGGGAAAATTTCATTAATTGCATCCGAAGGGAGGAAAAAAGCAGGGGCGTGAAGGGGAGGACGTTTTTGCTTTGATTTATTAGTACCCGGTGCGCATTTAATTAGTAAACGTCAGACGGGGGTACAAAATGCAAAAGGCCCTCCTCCCTTTGGCACTTTCTTAGGCATTTTCATTTTCCGGCGGCACCTTGGAAATTCTTTGGCGCACATTCATCAACTTTCTGGATGGCGACACCGGCGCAACTGACAAGAATGACTTCGTAAACTTGTGTTGCAGAATAACTACGGAAATTTGTGTTGTGCAAAGTTACTCACTCTTGCAGTTTTTCGCACTTTTTTCTTCGCTGTTTTTCCCCCACTTATTTTCCGTTGTTAGCCCTTTTAATGGCGCCGTGCCGTCTGGCCTTCGCTGATGCGATTTAAATGGTCCTCGTTGGCCACCGAGCGGCGTCAGGAATGTCACACAGTTCGCATTTAAGGCCACCAAGGTGGCTTAATTTATCGTGGCCACTAGCTGGAAATGCTGCCAGCGACAATGCATGATTGCAGCCGCAAAATTAAATTGGTCTTTTTTGTTTTAATTTTGCCGCTTTTTTGCAAGCTCGTTGATTGCGAAAAGTTCCCCAAGGCTGCATGCAGGATGATTTATCGGTTTCATCGATCGATAAGCCCATTGTTATCGCTTTGGCTTGTGGCAATATTCGATAAAAAATGGAATTGCTTTTACAGTTTTTTGATAATTGAGTTGAAAGTGTTATTTTTGATGGAGTTTTTTTATATTCCTTTGGGGGTTTCTTTTATTCATGATTATTATTTTGTATAAATTATTTACATTATATTTTTAATGGAAATGTAAAATTGTTTAGAACCTTAAATTTAATGTAACTCGATTCCCTTAGAAAGTTAAAATCATGCCTAATAAAAAACATTTCCATAGATAAGTAATTCTGAATAATTATAGAACTTGGCTTAAAAAGTCCATGAAAACTTTTAGCTGTGCAGTGGAATGCCTTAAATTAGGTGACAGAAAATAGATGAGGTGTTTTTATAACCTATTATGGCCGTGATAGGTCTCTGGGGTAATTAGAGCGTTAATTTCCGTGTACAGTACACATGACTAGCCATTTTCGTGTCAGGGTTGCCCTGGGTTACCGCCTCCTGAAAACACACTTTATATCAATTTGCATCGGGAGGCAAAAACCCAGGCTGCGTAATCGTCGGCGTCCTTACGCGCCACTTGCAGCCATTTGATACGCGTTTAGTTTAGTCAACCAAAAGCTAAATAAACTTTCATTTAACATGCTCGACAGCAATGAGGCGGAGCCACCCAACAACAATGCTGGAAACTTGAAAAATCAGAGCAACAGTCGGGAGGCTGCGAATCGAGGTGGAAGTGGATATGGCAGTGGAAGTGGCACCGAGCAGCGGCAGCTGAATAAATTGAGCAACTGGAGCATGCATAATGAGGACAACAGCAACAGGACCAGCACAGCTCCGGCAGGACTGACCAGCCAGCAGCAGGCAAAATCCAGCTTCGAGCTCTACCAGGAGGCAGCGGACATATTGGGCCTGAGTTGCAGCCTCTGTGATAATTGCCGATGCCTGGACTGCCAGGTGAGTGTGAATAGAAAGGAAAATAAAGATAATCGGGATGTAAACCAAGGTAAAGGTGTTTCAAGAGGAACATCTTACTCAGCAATGTTAGCTTAGAGATTCTCTCTAAGATTTTTCTATAATAATAATACCAAGCAATCACTTAAAAGACTTCTTGCTTTGAAAACACCAAAGCTTGACTCAAAAGATTCAAATTAAATAAAATCATGGAAGCAGCAAGTCAAAGTAAACGCAAACCGCTCTTTCTGTGAGGTTTTCCGTGTTCTTTTAAGGGATTTCCCTTGGTTTCTGTTCGGTTTGCATATCCCAACAGGAGATATCCTGCAGCCAATCAAGTGCTGCTCAATCCGGGAGCTCACACAATCATCAATTTTCTGGCATATCCACAGAGCGGTTACTTTGACTGCGACGACGACGATGAGAGCTACTCGGAGCAGTCGCTGATGGACGATGAGTACGAGTTCGAGTTTGACTGCACCGCCGAGGAGCTGCAAGAGGTGCTAGCCGCTAGGGGAGATAGGGAGCTGGACCTGGAGCCTTGCTGCCAGCTGGGGGCCAGCCCCGGTGCACATTTGAGCCACAATCGGGCTTCCCCGGACCCGGACACGTCACACACGCAAACGGAATCTGTCGGACATCGGTTGGCCATCGATTTTGATTTAATTAACGCCACTTGCAGCCAAGTTCTGCAAAACTGTGAAACATTCAATGAATTGAGTCTGCTAGATGCCGCCGCCGCCGCCGGAGCCGAGCGTCCGTACACGTAAATCCAGGTAGGTGTCCGGTGGTATGCATGTGTTGTCCGTTTGGGGAATTTTGGGAATTTCATTGGGGTGCTGCTGCTGCTGCTGCATGCATGACAAGCATATCCTTTGGCAGGGGGATTTGCTTTCACCTGTCGCCGGTCAAAGCGGAGTGTTCCGGAGAGCTCACCCCTCTAACCATATATAGATCCTGTCCGAAATCCAGTGCGGACTCGAATGCAATAACAGTTTCTCATTCGTTTGCAGCCAGCGAGAGAGAGTGAAACTCAAATTGGGGTTTATGCAAAAATGAGCAAATTGCATTTTATTCTATGCGAACGAGGAAAAGCCAGAAAGAACTAAAAAAGCGGAAAGATGGAAAGCTGCAGTGGACTATAAGTTACCAAGTGGGAAACTAGTTTTTAATTGAATTTTTTTTGTGCGAAATTTAGTTATAAAGAATTTTCTAATGAACTTCAGTAGGATACCGTATGTTTTAAGGGGGACGTTGTTAAGATATTTAAGAAATTCGGGGGCATAAGAGTACAATTTACCTATTTTTTGTGATATTTATAAACTTAGGGTTAAAACAAGTCTGTATACCAAATTGAAAGGCTTTAGCTCTCATAGATCCTGAGAACAGAACTCAGGAGTAGGAAAGCAACAAACTTACTTACTTAAATTGAGAATAATATTTACAGTTCCCTTTAGTATACCCTTCGAGTACCTGGTATAAAAAATGCCGCTGAGTTGGCAAAAAGCTTAGCCAGTGAATTTCTGAAAAGGGTTTGGGTTGGTGGATTGGTGGTTTTGGAACCGCAACAGTGGCCAAATGGCCCGGCACTTGGTCAGTTTATTGCATTTAGTCAAGTTTTGTTGTTTGCATGGACGATTGTTGGCAACAAATGAAATTTCTAGGGCGGAAAAAGGCGGAGGAAACAGAAGCTCAACGCTGGCAAATTTGATTTTCCCCCACACACAGGGAGAGTGGTGGAATTTTCCATATTTGGTGAGGGCTCAAAGCAATATGCAAAACATGCATTTCCGTTTGTTTTTCCCCTCTCACTTTTTTTTCTGTTGAATTAAACTTTTTCGGGGCACCTCTCGCGTTTTTGTTAGCCGGATTTTTTTTTTCGTTTGCTCGCTTATTCAATTGAAATGCACGGCACAAAGAGCACAAAAGCCGAAACAGGCGAAAACTATGAAAAATTCAGTGCCATCAAAATGGCAAACGGCAAAAGTGGCAAATGCCGGATGGCGAATGGCGAATGGAGAGCGAAGAACTTAAATCGAATTACATTTGCCAAATTAAATTTAAAGATCCTGCTAGCCGAGTGAGTAATGAGTGCTACAAGCGGTGGCAATAAATAGGTTGCTCCTCGGCCGGCAATCCTCCGTTTGCCATCCGCCATCCGACATCCTCCATTCGCCGCTCTGGTTCCTGCTTCATGCCCCTTTTTCCTGCCACAATAGCCATGCTCTGGTGCTTCCACTGCTGGCATCCAAAGCCTACCGTCTAAGCCCCCGAGGCTTAATGTCTACAATGATGCAGAGAAAGAAATGGAATTAATTTCAAAGAAAAATATATGTGGAACCAAGTTAATTTTAACTTTATTGGGTAAATTAATTGGTTTCCTTAATTAATTTTTAAAATCCTAAATGTATAATGCTTAACCTTCCCGAAGTTTGCATCCTTTCTGTTAAATGCAGGTTTTAATCGAAAAGTTACATAAATTCAATTTAAATATTTAGAAAAACATTTATCTTAAATTAAGCCTTATTAATTTGCATCCAGAAACCCCCCAATTATTTCTCTGTGTGCCTAAAAACCTGCGTGGTGTTCCCTCCTAGTAAGTGTGTATTTTATGCTCAAACCATGTGGGTGTTGGCCAACTGCATTTGCTCTTGTTTAACCTTCTCCCAGATGAAGGAGCAGCACCCAAGTATCAGCCAGCCAGGCAGCTGTTGGCCATTTGCCAGGCGCCCAGCGGATTCCACTTGGCCGAAAGACAATGCACTAAATTGTAGGGAGCTTGTGTGAGCTCCCCAAAAAAACATGGTCTCCCTGAGCCCACCCACCCGAACCCATTCCTTTCCGGCTGACAGCTACTTATGCAATTCCTGCCCACGGCAAGTGTGGTGTGTGCTTTATTGAAAAATCATTTTACCTTAGATTTCCCGACATGGCCAATTGGGCGCACACACACTCCTTAAACACACACAAACACACACACAGAGGAGCCCGCAGTTAGACAGAAGCGCCAGAGCCATAAAACCGAGCTTCAGCAAATTAAATTTTATGCAACGGCCACAGAAGTGGAAACATTTTGTGTGTTTTGCGAGGGTTTTTATTTTCAATTTACCAGCTGGACAGTGGTCTCGATTTCGTGACAAAAAAAAATGAAACTAGAAAAAAAGTTACTCAGAACATGGCTCAGTGGCTGCACAGGGAAAAATAATAACAAATTATTAGCCTGAAATTAAATGCTGGAATTAGGTCAAATATAAAATATATGCTTGATGTTCTAGTTTTAATTTTCTTATGAAGTTTCCTTTAGAAAAATCATCAGTACTAGATTTAATATTTTAGATAGCTTAAAAAATATCCCCAAATTCTTACTTGAGAATTTTATTTTATATATTTTACAAATCACCAAATATCACTTTTAAAAAGCTAAAGAGTTCCTTAGAAAACGTTTAATATTTAATCGACATTTAATATTTAATGGCATTCCAATTCTGCTAAATTAAAGTTCTCATTTTAAAAATAATTTTTTTACTTAAACTTACAAACATTTCTTTCTGTGTAGTGGCCTAAGTAACCGACTAAATTAATGGACCCTCCATCAGTACCAAACTTTCAAGTTCGATGCGGTCTGCTATTGACAGTTTTCGCTGCCTAAGTGCTCCCAACCACGGTGCAATTGCGGATCCAGATCCGAATCCGAATCCGAGTCCGAATGCAATTGCCATTAGAAGCCCCAACAGCACTGCACCGCAGCACGCCCACAGCCACGCCCCCGCTTAATGATGCTTGATTTAATTAATGCGGCATTACCTTACGTGGCCGAGTCCCCTTTGGAGTAGTCCCCGGGAACCCTTGGTGGCTGGGACTGGGATTGGGAATCGCAACGGCCGGATGGCAATTGGAAATTGTGAACGGCTGCCGCGGAGGAGGACGAAGGACGAAGGGCAGGATGAACCACATTGCCATTTGCTGATGATGATAATTTATTGCCCCGAAGGGCTTACCAGGTCCCGCTCCGCCTCGCCCCGTTCCTCGGACGCTCCCTCTATATGTATGTATGTATGAGGGAAGCTCCTTGGAGGAAACGATTTCCGTTTTCGGGCTGGCCCCCTCCGGGCGTGGGCAAATATTTGCCATGGCTTTCTATTTCCCCAGCCTGGCCAAACAAATTGTTTACAATATTTATTGTTTGTTCGATGTTCTGCGGCCGTTGACAATGATGAAATGGCAACTTGGTCGCCAGTTGGAGGATGGCGGAGGGATCCGGAGGAAGACCCGCCCAGTCGGGAAATCAGGGCTTCGAGAAAAGTGACCAGAAGGCGGCGGGACAGGACTCGCTCGCTCGCTCTCCTCTCTCTCTGTCTGGGCAATCGGACGGCGTCAATGCTCATTTCCGTCGACATATTTTCATTTCCTTTCGACTTTTTGCGGAGCTGGTTTCGCTGGCTGTTTGTCCAAGGATTACGAGCAGCTGGCATTGGCACTCCTTCCGCTACTTCGGCTCGTCCTTCGCCCGTCGTCCTTTGCCGCGTAAAATGTAATTCATTAAACTTTATTGTCCAACGTTTTCCCACTCGCTCTCTTTCGCTGACCTCGCTTTGAGTTCGACTTCAGTTTAATTTGTTTTTTGGCGGCAGGAAAACCTCATTTATGGCCCATGTACACACAAAACTTTTTGCTAAAAAAAAAAATATATACAAAATAAAACCAAAAACAAACGAACCAGCGAACGAACGCCGCCAAAATCATAATTAAAATTTTCAATAAAATCTCCGTGTGCAAACAGAACCGCACTCGCTCTGCTTGCTAATTATAAATTATAATTTTCCAGATCCTTTGTTGCCGAAAATTAATCTTAATGAAATTATTCAAACAAAACTTTTGTGCAATCGCCGGGGCCTGGCTTTTGGGTACGGGTCCCTCCTCTTTCCCGCCCGCTGGCAATTAATTTCGCTCAACATTCATGGACAAACGGAGGCACGTTTCGATAATGAAAGCCGCAAACGGCCACGCCCCCACCTAAGGGGTCCCTCTGGCACGCCCCCCACTAATTGTGCTAACAACTTGATTCCAGCTGAGCAACTTTCCCCACTTGTCGACGACGAGGAGAGAGTCGCCCTCAAAAATGGCCTACACCACATAACAGTCTCCTTCTCGCCTCGTTTTGCTAGCCAAAAAAGTTCAGTTTCGAGTGTGTGTATTTGTGTGTGTGAGGATGCCCCAAAATGTATGCTATCTAATTGTTAAAGCATCAAGCAAATGCCACAAATTTGAATGAGCTATGCTCCTGCTCCTGCCCCTGATCCTGCCACTGCTCCTTGCTTTCTCGATGAAAATCAGACTTGGGCCTCTCTCTCTCCTACTGCAGTTTCATAAATTTGAATTTCAAATTTAATACACACACACACGCATGACTTTGAGGCGGAAAATGGCCTCAGATACGACTCCCAGATACCTCAAATTAGAATTTAAAAAACAAATGTGGTTTGGGGTATATCTTTAGGTTCCCTGAATCCAGATATTCCGCCTGACAGCCTGACAGGTGGAATGATATCTCAGGCAGCCTGTTGCTGACAATCAAGGTAAATGAAAATGATGTGAGGGAATGGGTATTAAAGGAAGATATAATCTCAACAAAATTATATTCAAATAGTTAGAGTATGTTATGGTTAGATACAAGATTCATTTAATAACTTTTGATGCTGGTACAAGTGTGTAATTGTCAGACAGAAATATTAATTCAAAGACAGGTGAAGGGGTTTTAATGCGGTTTAAAGTCCAAAGCAGGCAAAGGACCTCTACAGTTAAATTCTCTACAAGCTATAATGGATATAGGACACTAATCCTTAAAAATTGATTTCATTTTATTAATATTACAATAAAATGTACAATTCGTTTTATTCCCAGATATAAAACTAAACCAAAATTTAATTGAAACACTCGAAATTATGAATATATTTTTTATAATACTTATTATTAGTTGCTCTAAAAATCATTTATATTCTAAGAAATATTTATTATTACTTGCTCTACATTTTAAGATACTCACAAGCTGCTGTAGAGGTCGAGCATACCCATCTTTCCCACTTTAATTACAGAGTATGTGTGGCAAAGCAAAGTTTGCTCTCGATGCTGGGGAAAGTTGGAAACTTCTATCCTTATGCAAATTGATTTGTGTCGTGTGTTTCTGCTACAATCTCAAATTCCCGCCGCCACCTTGTGTGTGCGTGTGTGTGTGTGTGTGTGTGTGTGGGCGCCGTGTCCTTGCTAGTCATATGTATTTATTTGATTAAGGTCCTGTACGGCTGGCATTCGGAGTTTACATTGTAAACTCGGAGCCAACACAGAACTATTAACGAGACATAGTCGGGGATAAATTAATTAAAATGTCAACGTGAATTTATCTTTCGCACAAGTTGACAAAAGTTTCATTATCCCAAAGGACGAGGGATGTCTTAAAGGCGCGCCGAGCAGGCATAATTTAAGCCCAAAAGCCGCCGCAAAAAGCGAAGGGCGAAGGATCTATGAATTTTTCATGGGCCCAGAAGGAGGCAGGACATCGAAATTAAAATAAATGCTGTGCGGGATTTTTATGCGAAACTTGAGCATACATATGCATATTTTCAACTTGTATTTACCTTTTTTTCCTGTCTTCTTTTCTATTTGCACAGGTAACGAGAGAAGCCAACGAAAAGAGGAGAAGGATGAGGAGGAGCTGGAGACCCAATCAGCAATTGGACACTGCGGCTAATTAAAGTTTAACATTCCGGCGAAGCCCATTAATTGCAAGTGACACCTTCGGACAGCGTCTGTCAGCCCACACTGGTCGCCCGGAGGGTATTTGCATTTCATTTATCTTTCTGATTTGATTTCAATTAAGTTCCGATACAAATAGTATAAACCGAAGGACATGCCATATATCCTATATACAAATATGCAATCTACACTCCTCTGAACACACACACACACACCCTGGGCATTATGCAAACTCGGATGGTGCGCGTGACGAAATAAATAAATTAATTGCGAATTGAAATTTTCCAATCGAGACGGCGGAAACTCAATTGGAAACATTTTCAGTGATTATTATCAGTAAATATGATGCCACACATGCAGAAACAATGAAAAACAATTGTGCCAATTTCATATTCATATTTGAGTGAATTGCAAACCAAATAATAATAAAAACGAACACGAAAAGCAAGGGGGATTATTTAGCCCGTAATCTGGCAAAAACAGAACAAAACAAAATTGAGCCGAAAAACTATTTGAAAATTCAATAAAATATTTATCTCTATGTAAAGGCTCGGTGTTGGTAGCGCTTAAGTATTTAAGAATTTTCGTGTGATGCTTTTCATTCGTTCGATTGATTTCAAATCAAAAAGAAACATTGGAAATATATGTAAACAGATATATTTGTGTTGGAAAATGAACTCCATGGCAATGTCTTTCTGGGTCAGGGGTCGCCGTTTTGACGGGTCGTGTGTGCCAGAGCTCGTGTGTGTGTGTGTTCTGGCCACACAAGCCAACGGCCATTAGCTTCAATTAGCAGCTAACAACTGAGTGACAGGCAGAATCCGAAGATAACGGCCTGCCTGGCCGGCGACGGCACAGATATAAAGTGCAATCTCGGCGAGATAACTGGGCCTGCACAATCTGTAATTTGGCCATTTGGTAAGTGGATCCCAGTTGGCCCAGTTCGCACTGCGCCGCCAAGAGATCTCGTTACGGCCGGAGAGACAAAGGAGCCACCAAAAAGGCCATCAGCGCATTGCCAGCTTAAAATGTAATCAAAGTTTGGGACACAGACCCCATATCTTATCGGATTGACATGTGCCCGAGGCTTTAGAGTGAATCACGGTCGCCAATTTTGGTCAAAACAACGCATCCACCGAACGAAGGAATGGATAATCTCGGAGCCGTACTCTTAGTGCTCTGCGTCCTGAGCTTCCTGCTCTTCCTGCTGCGAGTGAGTGTGTTCCCAAAGCCCAGCAAACTCCATGTTTCAAACTATCAGACTTTGCCCTACAGGTGCTGCTGATTACCTGCCGCTCCTATGCGACGTCGCAGCGCCTTAAAGAGGGGCCAGGTGAGTCAGGTGAGTGAGGGGAGTGGGTGGGTCTCGCATCCCGATGAGAGCAAACATAAATATTTGCTCTAGTTGGGCCACTGAACTCGTTCTTGGGACGCAAAAGAGAACGAGAGCCGTTCTTGGTCGCCATAAATCATGGACGACATTAATATGTATTTATGTGTCTGTGTGTGTGTGCTCTGATATATATCTATTTGCGAACATTTATCATATCGCCACCGCCTCATTAGATAAATTGCGAATGCGAACGCCAACAAAAAAGCAAAGCCCTGGCTCGGCACTGGTTCTGTCACCTTATCAGCTAATGATTACAAAGCAAATATGTGTGTTCTTTTTTTTTTTTGGTGTCTGACCCACGCCCCGATGAGGGCCATCAATGCGATGGCCAGTAGCTCGGGTTAGTTGGGTTCGACGGTTCGCCCAGAGTCGAAGCAGTTTCACCTTATTTTCTTGAGACCGAAAATCTGAATCATAATTTAGAGCGGAAAAATCCCCGAAATAAAATCCCTTGAAATGGCACCTGCCACCAGCACAAACGTAACGACGGTCAGTCCGGCTTGGAATACAACGAACACTACTGCAGCATGGAATGCCACGACCATTGCACAATGGAATGTTACGACCACCACTCCATATACGGGACCCTACGTTATTGTCCCAGATGAAGGGTCCTGGTCCTATTGGTCCTGGTACTCTGGCTATGTCCTCTATGTTCTGCTGATCCTCGTGTTTATCGTTGCCTTGCCTATGGCCGCTGTCCTGGTAAGCCTATACCGGAAACCGGAAACGTTCTTGGTTCGCTAATGATTTCACCATTCGTTCTCAACCACAAAGGCCGCCAAACGCAAACGGGAGGCAGCTGAAAGGAGTCTCGCCCTGCAGAGACAACGAGGTAACTTTCCCTTTTCTAAGACTCGTCAAGAGTTTTGTACTTTTAATTGAGGGACCAGACCGCATCTAGACTAAATAACCTGCTTGAGGGCTTCGAGGAAACCGAAGTTAATCAGTCCCAAGTAGAGGTAGTAGCAGTTGAGCTTGAACAGCTCCCAGCGCTCGCGCAACCGCAGCCACAGGATCCGTGAGGAACCGCTGGCGGCCTGTTGGGTACGCTGCTCGGCGTAAGAGGATTGCACGCAGCACTTGGACATGACCCAAAAGGCCGTCATCCGGTTTTGGGTCCGCAGCGTTGACTCAATGCCGCGAATTAGGTCGTTTGTCTTCAGAATGAGCAGCATTTGGCGGTCCACCTGCTCGAGGACGTCCGAGATGTGCGGAAGCACCAGTGATGTGTTGTTCTGCAGTGTGTTCTTCTGCAAAATTCAAGTTTATAATTGAGAGAAGCTTTTCTTGAGAGGGAAAGTGTGTGACGCACCTCTTCTTTGGAATATTTGACTTTTGTGAGACCCTGCATCACCGTCTCCCATGGTCGACCCGTCACCATGCACGCAAACAAGCCATACAGGTCGCCCTGGAAAAAGAAAACGAAAGTTAGAGAAGTTTTCCCAAGGAAAGTTTAGATATTCTTATGTCTACATACCTTAATGCCCAGCTGCTCGCTGTGCAGTCGCATGGCCTTGCGGTCCACGTTGAGAATACTCAGCCAAAGATTGGAGTAATCGTAGCGGAACTTGTCCGTCAGATTGGCATAGAGGCCGTGATCCAGCAGGACGATTTCCAAGCTGTCCTTCGGCGTGCGTCTTACTAGAATGTTACCCGGATGCGGATCGCTGTGCACGAAGCCAGTGCGAAAGATCATCTCGGAGTACAGCTGCCCAATGCGATTGGCCACCGCAAAGGCGTCGATTTTGTTCGCCCGAATGTAGTCCAGGTCCGTGACATGGCCTCCCTCCAAATACTCCATGACTAGAACACGTGAGGAGCTGAATTTCCAATAGATCTTGGGCACCCGCAGCCAGGTGTACTTCTCGAACTGCTTGGCCACCTTCTCGGCATTGCGTCCCTCGTTGAGGAAGTCCAGCTCGATGGGCAGGTTCTTCTTGGACTCCTCGACCAACCAATGGATCTTGAAGTCAGGGAATATCCGCGCCAGAACATTGACAGCCAGTTCCATGGTCTTCATGTCCACGCGGGAGTTGCCCTTGACGTAGGGATGTTGGACCTTGACGGCCACCACTTCGCCGCTTTTAAGCCGCGCCTTGTGCACTTGGGCGAGAGAGGCGGTGCCCAGGGGCTTCCTTTCAAAGCTCTCGAAGATGTCCTCGGGATTGCAACGCAAATCCTGTCGTATTACCTTGTACAGGTCCTCGATGGGGTTTTGCGGCGCATCCGAGTGCAGTATCTTCATTGTCTGCACAAACTCCTTGGGCAACAGGTACTCCAAGGCGCCTATGTGCTGACCCACCTTGATGTAGACCCCCTTGTTGGTGCAGATCAGCTCCAGCAGCTTCTCCGCGGCGATCTTGTGCACGCGACTCTTCTCCGCCTTGTACTCCGGCGTTGTTTTGTCCCATTCCCTGTAGTAGAGCTCCCGCTTGTAGGTGAGCGCCACGTCCACGACGGCGGCGGCGGAACGCGAGAGCCGCACAATGCCCAGGGAGTTGGGATCGTAGTCATTCGTGTGCAGGCTCCAGCCAGAAGAGGCCACACCGGCGCCCAAGACGCCGTAGCCCAAGAGGCGTCGCAGCAGCATCTCCTCCGGCTGAAAAAACAGTGTTCCGCCGATTAGACGCTCATTCAAGCGGGCAAAATCAACAGGTGTGTGTCAGTGCCAATTAACTTTTTGAGGCTTTCACCTTCGATTAACACGCGAAATTTCCCCTTAACTTTTGATCTTTGAACTTTGCCTTGGCAACTGTGTTAATATTCTTCTTTAGCCAAATCGAAGCGTCTAAACCTGTTGCACATTCCCAATCGTTTCCATTCACATTTTCCCCATCGATGAGCGCCACATGCAGCTCAACTTTCACCTCGGCCGCTTTGGCCCGCGCCCGCCATTATGTAAACACTGAATGAAGGTGAGGCGCTGGCTCACCTGCAGTGCCTGCCAATAGTTTCACTTACTCGATTCCGTGCGCTGAACGTTGGCGCCGCGTATTCGACGGCGCGTAGGTGCGGTAATAAACAAAGTCTGTGATTAAATCCAAGCGCACTTAAGCTTTCTGCTGCCAGCTGTTCGTGTGACGTCACCACAGACCGCGTCAGCTGACCTTAACAGCTGTTATCACTGCTAATGGGCAGCACTGGATGCAGATTTTCATAAATATGGGCAGCACTGAATGGGGGAAAAGCCAAATTTGCATCTGGCAACACTGTTTTTATTTTTAAATTTAAAATCCGTTTTAAATATTTTCTATAATTTACAATTTAAAATCCTCTTCCACAGCCCGTCGCCAAATGGAGATCAATGTGACGAGCAACTGCAACGGTGGCGGCTCCTCCGGCGGAGTCACCAACGTGTGCATGAATACCCAGGACGAGGTCAGTGTGCTGCCCAAGACCTTGGATCTGCCGCCCAGCTATGATGAGGCCGCTTTTAGCGAAGAGAAGCAGCAAGGCAGCACCCTGACCATAGCCACCAGCTTGGAGGCCAGCAACTCAAACCTGGCGGTCGGAATCAACGAGCCGCCGCCGGTCTACGAGGCGAACATGGCCACCAGTACAACCACGACCACCACCACCACCACGTTTCTGGTCAACGGCCAGCCACCGGTGATGTAACTCAGCATTGCGAGTCGAAGGAATACTACAAAAGTATTTCATATTTATCCATTAAGAGACATGTGTACAGTATTGCCTATCTATGTAAATAACCTTTGCGCCCAGAGCAGCGATTGAAGAGCTTCGGACCAACTTAAAACCTCCTTAAAAATGTAAAATAAAATATAAACCGAACCATCTTGAGGTTCCAGAAGTAATGAGTACACTTATTTGTAACGGTTTATGATATTATAACAATTTTGAAGATGAAAATTAGCTTAGAAGTGCATGATTTCATCCAGAGTGGGCCCCCAGCGACCGTAGGGATCCTTGGGCAGTATAAATATGTTGTCGCACCATGTGTAGCCAAGGACACGGGTCTCCACGATCAACTTAAAGGAAGGACTTTCGTCGATCACGTCACGGTAGTTGTCGTTGGATACGACAGCAGCATTCCACTCGTAAGCAAGCTGCAAAATAAATCTAAAAAAGGGGTTTTTAAAGCGTGAGCTTCAGTTCAAATAATTATTTTAGTAAGAAATAACTCACCGATCGTCATAACTGACTGATTTCTGGCCCAGGAAGTTCTTGCATGGCGTAAATACTATCTTTCCCTCCAAATACAGCTCATCGAGGAGCTGGGGATTGGACGACTGGAAGGCGTTGCGACGGAACATGGGCACCACTGCTTTGACATCGTGTCCCATTCTGTCAAAATATTGCAGGCAATACTGGAGGCCCTCCGAGGAGAACCAAATGCTTCTGCTATGGCTGCGGAAAGCTATGATCTTTAGCTTGAAAAGCAAAAACTTTAGACGATCGAGAACACTTACGCATAGGCCACATTGCTGCCATCGATAATTATATTTCGCTTATTAAGCTTTGGCTGCCCTCTTGTCTCTCCAGGATTCTCGTATTCATTCCCAGTGGGATTGAATATGTTGCTGTTGTATTTTCCCACTTTTTTCTTTTCTACTGAGGAGAATCGGAAGTCCTTTATACCCTGCGTCCCTGTTTCAACTATCTTGACTGCCTCTGGTTTTCTCCCCAGTGGTTTTAGAGCAATCTCAAGTTTCCTTAGATTTTTCTCTGAAAGGCCTAGAAGTTTTTCGGATATTTCTGTTTTTTTCTGCAGTGGTTTTGAAACTATCTGGAGTTTCTCTGTATTTTTCTGAAGTGGCTTTTGATCTATCGATTTCTCTGGGTTTTTATGCAGTGCCTTCGACACAATTTGGAGTTTGTTTGTTTGTTTTTCTAGTGGATTTGGAACTACGTTAGGTTTCTCCTTGTTTTTCTCTGCTGGCTTGGTGTTCTCTTGGGTTTTCTCCACTGGTTTATTAACTATCTTAGTTTTCTCTGTTTTCTCCTTTAGTTGCTTTGTAACTATGTCCAGTTTATTAGTTGTTTTCCATGGTAAATTGGCATGGTTCTCCCCCAGTGGCTTGGGAACAATATCGGGGACATTGCCAATCATTTTCTTCGTTGAACGATTTGATTCGGATTCGATTTCCTCTCTCCGGGAATCTTTGAATATTTTCGGCACATATATTTTCTTGGCACTTCGTTGGCAAGCCTCAAAGAAGTGCTCACTTTCATCCTCATCGGCGTTTAGGGAGACGCATGAGGTCTCCAACCACAGGTCGTCCTCCTCCGCTTTCGTTTGAAGATCCTTGTTTATTTCATCATTCTCACAGAGTCCTGAATCATCGGCACGCTTGTTTATTTTCAGCTTTGCAAATTTCTCGGCAAGGCGATGACAATTCTCCAAAAGATCTTCGTCATCACCTGCGAGTTCATCTGTTAAGCGACGTAGCTTTTCAAAGAGTTCCGCATTATCGACACGCTTGGGTTTCTAAAGTAGAAATACACATCCCTAAAATATAAACTATGCAACTATGCATATATGTATGTAGTATTACCTTTACTGGCGATTTATTCCCATAATACAATCTGCGAACTTTCTGGCCTCTTAACTTCTTTTTAAGAGTGTCCAGCAGGTTGATGAACCCATCGAGATCCTGTTTATCATGTCGCTGGGACTTGCCCAGTCTTTTTGGTACTTTCTAAGAAATCACTAACATGTGTAAAAAAGGTCTGTTTAAACATCGATGTATTACCTTGACTTTGCTCTTGATCAAAAGATGTCTGGCCATTGTCCAGCTGTGCTTTCAGGTCGGCGTGTTCTGAAAATACATTAAATAAAATATTTTACCCCTAACACTACCTTTATTTCGAGTAATTTTTCTCCGACTGTTGGGTTTTAATTAGAGAGACAAGCATGATACTTTTAGAAATCAAAACAAATAAATTTTAGGTGACTTTACAAGAATACAAAAAGATGCATTATACATTTATTATCATAAACATTACTACAACTTAACCTGAGTTTGTATGAAACTTAGTATGTTTCCTAATGTAGAAATTAATATTTACACAACGTAGTGACTAAGTAAATAAGTGATTATCGAAAACGAAGCAAATGCCACACATTATCCTATGAGCTGTGTGCTTAACTATACGCTTCTTAATGGCAAAACGCTTTACACAAAGTTAATTTATACATAAATAAGAAGACAAGCGCTAAGTGTGCTAGCAGCGCAGGATTTCATCCAGAGTAGGTCCCCAGCGACCGTAGGGATCCTTGGGCAGTATAAATATGTTGTCGCACCATGTGTATCCAAGAACTCGAGTTTCAACGATCTTCTTAAAGGCAGGACTCTCGTCGATCAAGTCTCGGTAGTTGTCGTTGGACACGACGGCAGCATTCCACTCGTAGGCGAGCTGCAAGATAAATCTGAAACATGCGATCATGATGACTAAATTTCTAATTAGATAATCATCTAAATATCTCACCGATCATCATAGCTGATGGATTTCTGGCCGGGAATGTTCTTGCATGGCGTGAACACTACCTTTCCCTCCTTGTGGAGCTGATGGAGTAGATCAGGATTGGAGGACTTGAAGGCGTTGCGTCGGAACGATGGTATCACAGCCTTGGCATTGTGTCCCATTTTGTCGAAATACTGCAAGCAGTACTTGATGCCCTCCGAGGAGAACACGTTGGTATTGCCATGACTGCGGAATGTTAACGTTAATTTAATTAAATAGAGAGTTGAGAAAAATCGAAGGCACTTACGCAAAGGCCACATTGCTGCCGTCGATGATAATGGGGCGCTTATTCGACTTGGGCTTGTCGCTCGCCGGCCCGGGCTCGTCCGACTCCTCAGTGGGATTGAACGTGTTGCTGTTGTAGTCCCCAACTTTCTTCTTTTCTGCGGAGGTAAACAGACTGATGCTCATACGTCCACTTTGCTTTTTCGGTGACTTTGGCACTTTTTTAGGGCTTTTCTGTTTGTGTTTCGCTACGTTTGTTGCTAACGGATTTAACAAGGGAATGAAATCCTCTCCGCCAATAGAGTCCTCCAGAAGGATCACCGAATCGTCGTTGTTTTCGATTGGCATTGGCATTGATTCGGGACTTTCAAGCAATTCTATGCAGGAATTGTCCGCCGAAGGATTCGACTTGGTTATGGGGGAGTACAACAATTGATTGTCCGACTTTGGTTTTATAAGCAGTGCCACTTCGCGCCGGGAATCTGTGATTATCTTCGGCGTGGCAATTTTCTCGGCACGCCGCTGGCAAGCCTCAAAGAACTTCTCGCTTGAAAATGGTTCCGCATCTGTATCACTTTCGTCTCCATCGATGTTTATAGGGCCGCTCGTAGTCTCTAGGATCACGCAGTCATCGTCGTCACTGGTTTCAATGAGTTCGCCCTCTTCAATCGGCAAAATATCTCTCGTTCTTTGCTAAATTTTAAATGTATGTGAATTTTGTAATTCTTAATATTATCTGTAATGTTTCACCTTCTGCGGTGTGAAGATTTTAGGTTTCGGCAGCGAGCTCCGTGGCTTCTTCGTGGGCGAGCTCCTAAGAAGTTCCAACTTACGCTGAATCTGAGGATTCTTCTGAACTTTGTACTTCTTTTTAATGGAACTCATAAGTCTTGATATTCTTTTGGTTTTCGCAATGTGCTGCAATCTTTTCGGGGATTTCTATGAAGTCAAAGAACGCCGGATTAGATTGGTCCCCGAATTCCAATTACGTACCTTGGGTAGGGTGTCTTTGAACTTCTTGAACGTCTTCTTTGATGGACTGGCTGCTTCTGCGCTGGTGCTAGCGCATTCTTTACTTTTTTGTGGCCCAGCCTACATTTTAAAGGGAAATTAGGGGAATTTGGGATTAGTCAGTCGGCAGTGGAGTTCTTTTTATTTTTCTACTTACTGCGAACTAGAGTTTCCTCTAGTTTAAGGGGTTTATATAGTGCTTTATAGTGCTTTTGATTAAAACTACAGGGTTTTCTTTTTGTTACATTCATTTACATAAACTTTATTGTGAGCTGGATAGTGTCTACAGGGCTTACGTATATATTTCTAGGCGTACACACTAACTAGGAAATCAATTTTGATTCTGACCTAACTTAAGAAACTAAATAGGTGCATGGCCGAGAAGAAGACAGCTCCCTGGTAGTAGCGGTGGCCATGCAACCAAACGAGGTAAAACGGCCCGTAAGTACACAACTCAATTCCAGTAAACAAAGCAGCCCCGTCGTATGCCCATCCTTTCAGAGGGCCCAGTAATGTCTACTGCTGCTTTAGCTCGCGGATCTCGCTGCGTATGTTGGTGCGGGCCAGCTCCTCGTACTTGTCGTGGTACTCGCCGGTGGCATAGATGGAGGGAATCATCAGCAGGGTCTCCAGCACCTTGATGCGCATGGCATTGTATGTGGCATCATCCAGATTGGCGTACTCCGAACGCAGCAGCTTGGTGTAGTGCTTGTACTCTTCCGGAGAGGAACTTGAGCAGAAAGGTGGTTATGAAAGCAAGCGGGGAATGAGTTAGAGCATGATACTCACGCAAGCACCACCAGGTCCACATCCTGCAGCAAATTGGCCTCGTCCTCATGGCACCAGGTTAACTGATTCTCTGGAGTCTTCCGCCCCAGCAGATTGCACACCAGACTTTTGGCGCGGTCCTATTTGCAGGTTGGTTGGAACAAACACACTCCGTTTAAAGAGCGGTAGGGGGGATTATCGCCGAGCATTACTCACGTCCTCGATGACGGCATCGTGACAGAACTCCTCGAACACCTCGATGTTCTCCTCCGAGCAGCTGCGGTTGCCATCGAAGTGGTAGTACTGGAAGAAGGCCGCCAGAACGATATTGGGATTGGAGCAGTCTGCCAGATGGGGCTCCTTGCGCTGCATCATCTCGTGCCAGTTGTGGTAGGCGCGCGATGGGGTCTCGGAGCTCAGGTGCTCCTGGATGCGGGCAAACCACTCCTTGGCCACCCGTTCGGGCACGTCGTGGTGGTCGCACACCTTCTTCCAGATCTTCTCCATGCTAGGTGGGTTCTTGTCTTGTTGCTATAGCTTTGGCCTCTAGGAATGCGCTGGATCCAACGAACACAGCTCAGTTTCGGCGGTAGTCTGGCGTTTCTCGAAATTTTCACTTTTCTTTCTAATTGTTGGGGTTTGGGCACTGGCGTTTGCGCAATACGCCGCGGGTGCCCCAAGCCCCTCTTTCAACACACGCGGGAAAACGGATACTGCGCATTACAACGCGACGCTAACTCCGGATTGTCTCCGAAATGCCTTATTTTATGAAATATAAACAAAGCACTCACCGAAATCGATACGGCGGGAAGTTGACCTTTCTTGGGAGACTCGCCTGCCAGGCTAAGCAGGATCTTGGAAGCCTCGTGGGAGGTTGATCCGCCTTTGTGCCACTGGGTTTTCCTCTGCTGCGCTTTTAGGTTTTTCATGGCCTTGATCTTTCTTAACTTGTTTTTGCCCATTTCGTGGCCTGAACATGGATATAATAACTAAAAAACTATTAATTTCGTTTCGGAAGCAACAGCTGTGTTTCACAATGCGTGCTTTATGTTTTGGTATTTTTTCATAGTGTCTACGCTTGAAGCCGAAGGCGTTAGGAATTTTTAGTAGGGTTGTCGACTGTTATTAATACTTTACAAGAATTTATAACAGAATTAATTTGCAGATTAATCTTTAAAAACGAAGGAACTATACAATTAAAAAAATATTTAAATTTTAAAACAAAATAATGAAAATAAATTTCTTTAATTGACTTGCGATGAATATCGCCCAGAACTGTCGCTAATTTTCTTTTTTATGCGCCTGACAACCCTGTTTTGCATTGGACGAAAACAAATTTTGCCAAAAACCATAAACAAAAGTGAGTGGGAAAATGAAGCTACTTTAAGGGATTTATACTGATACAAAATCGGACTACAAAATGCCCGTCTGCGTGCTCTGCTTGGTTGGCTCCGATGGCGGCTACGCACTGCTGTCCGCCGAAGGCGTCCGGCTAAACATTAAGGGGACCATCAACAAACACTTTTCGTTTTTCGAGGTAAGCTGCGCGACATAATCGGAAATTGTACACTTTATAAACTATATTATTTCTCTCCCGCAGGTGCTCACTGCTGGCGGTGATGCCGCGGTCTGCCGCGAGTGCTGGCAGTGCGTCAGCAGCTTCGATGAGTTCCACCAGCGGGTCTCCAGGCTACACGAACAGCCAGGAATAGGCGACTCCAAGAGCGTGGCTATTGAGTTTTGCGCCGAGACGGAAGAGGCCATCAATCCGCTGTTTGCCGTTGAACTGGATGCCCTGGCCGAGGGCTTTTTCGCCCCCAATGAGGTGAAGGTGGAGGTCAACGAGCTGGAACCTCTGCCCAAGGTGGAGCTCCTCGAAGACCCAGTGAATACCGAAAGGAAAACCGGCACTACCAAGCGGCTGGCTACCCAAGCCGAAGGTCCATCCCAGCCCAAGCGTCGCATAAAGAACGAAAAAATTGTGGACAGCGATTCGGATGTGCCTTTGGCCAAGTTCGTGAGCGCAGAGATTAAGACTGGCGCCAACGGACCTTCGAAGAACAACGAACAGGGCAAGGGACAGCCGCTGCGAAGAAGCGCTAGACGAGGTCGCCCGCCAAAGGTGAAGCCAGTGGATCTTGCGTCCCCCAAAAAAGAACTTGAGTCGGATGAAGATGACCACGATGCAATTGACAACGACAGGGAATTCGTGGCCGCAGAAGCCGTTTTGGGCACTGATGACAGCTCCAGTTCCTCCAGCGAAAGCAGTGACGATGACTCGGACAACAGCCTGCCGGACTTTGAGCCGGAGGAGCGGTATGCCGAGATCCCCAAGCGCGTCGTTGTGAAGCCCAAAAAGTACCGAAAACGCGAGAAACCTTTGATCCCACCCGTCCGCATGAGTCGCGAGGAGATCGAGCGACGAAAGCAGCAGCAGGACGAGTACGATGAGATTATCCTGCAGTTCTTCAAGAAGTTCCCCTGCCACATCTGCAACCTGCTTGTGCAAAACTTTGGGGACATGCGACGCCATCAGCGGGTTTCCCATAACATCGAATCTGGTTACATCCAGTGCTGCGGGCGAAAGTTCCACACACGCAAGAGCCTGGCGGAGCATGTGTTGGTCCACAGGAATCCGGAGCACTTCATGTGCTCGCAGTGCAGCCGGGTCTTCCAGGACTCTCGTTCTCTGGACGTCCACGAGCAGACGCACGCCAATCCCGAGGTGAAGACAGAGCCGAAGGAGAAGCGAATGTTTCCGTGCGAGAAGTGCTCCAAGAATTTTACCTCCAAGGCGGCCTTAGAGTATCACTACATGTCCAAGCACGTGCCCAAGTCCGAGTTCAAATACAGCTGTCCAGAGTGTAACAAGAAGTAAGCAGACATGTCCTGCCCCAGAGCCGCATCGTTTATTATTCGTTTATTATTTCAGGATTCCCACAGAACGAAAGCTGAAGGAGCACATGCGCTACATGCACGACCCGGAGACGGCCATCATCTGCGATAAGTGCGGCAAGACGTTGCGTTCGCAAACGAATCTCAAGAAGCACCACGAACTGGAACATTCCGAGGAGCCACGTCCCAAGCCCGATCCCGTGCAGTGCGAGATCTGCGGCACCTGGCTGCGTCACCTGTCCGGGCTGAAGCAGCACATGAACACCGTGCACGAGCCGCCGGGCAACGAGCACCGCTGTCCCATATGCAACAAGACGTCCACCAATTCCAGAGCCCTCAAGCGTCACATCTACCACAACCACCAGTGCGAGCGCAAGTTCAAGTGTGGGATGTGCGAGAAGGCCTTTAAGCGGCCGCAGGATCTTAGGGTGAGTCAACCTCTCCCAATTTCCAAGACAAATAAAATTTAATGTGTCAAATTTGCAGGAGCACACGTCCACGCACACCGGCGAGGTGCTCTACACCTGCCCCAACTGCCCCATGACGTTCTTTTCCAACGCCAACATGTACAAGCATCGCCAGCGGCTCCATCGCGCCGAATGGGAGGCGGACCGGAAGAAGCCGCTGCCGCCGAACATTATGAAGATATCGCAGGGCGCCACCACGGCGATGAAGAAGCGGCAGACCAGCAGCACCCTGTTCCCACAGTCGGAACAGAAGCAATAGCATTTGCACATTTACGACATCGATAGATAGTAGATAAATCGTCAACCATTATTATTAACTCACACTTAACACAGATAAGTTAAGCCATAAATAAGTAGACTCGGACATATTTACATCGATTTATGAGGCCTCATCATACCTCGCTCGTTTTTCGTATCTTATCTAGCTATCGTCCTGCGGTATCCGGATCTCCTCGCACATCCCCTCCTCCCGGTGGATGCTAGCCCAGTGCTGCGATAGCTCTCGGCTGATGGCCTTGCGGAAAACCATGCACGAGATGTGCGGCAGCTTCTCGAAGCGCACCCGCAACAGGCCGAGCCTGGCCAACGAATAGCGCCAGTTCTTCATGAGGTGGGCATTCTTGCCCACATGCTGCGAGTCGGGTGTGATGAGCACGAGGATGCCCTCGGGCAGGAGCAGGTCGTACGCCTTGCGGCAGCACTGCAGCCGCTGCTCGGCGCTGGGCATGTACTCCAGCAGCAGGCTAAAGATGACGCACTCGTAATGGTTTGCTGGCAGCCTTCTCACACTGCCCTCTTCCAGTTCCGGCTCTGTCACACCGTGCACCACTTCAACTTTCAGGAAATCCGCCTGCAACACATCTTCGGTGGCGGGGCACAGATCCAGAGCCGTTACCTCCAGGTGCGGAGCACTGGCGAAGGGATTGAAGCAGCTGCCCACGTCCAGCACCCGCAGCCTGTCCGGCGGCTCCTCCATAAGCTGGCACCTCACCTCGCCCAACTGGCCCTCGCTCTTGTAGGACTCCAACAGTCGCTGCTCCCGCTGCCGCTTCTGCAGGTAGATGCCCTCCGTGAAGAAGTATTTGGTTATGTAGTCGATGGCCCACTTGATGCGGCTTCGCGCCTGCAGCTCCATATTCCCGTCGTTCGTTTCCCATATGGCCGCCAGTTGCCGCATGGCCTTAGCGTACTCCGCCAGTCGCTTGGCATTCCTGGGACTCGTGTGCTCCTGCCAGGCCGCCGTCGCCCCGTGCTGCTTCGTCAGCTGGCGCAGGCTCTCGTGGCAGCTCTTGACGATGCTGGCCAAGCGCTGGTGCTCCTCCGTCGCCATTTCACGCGAATTTAACTAGCCTGTTGGATTGTTTACTTCGGTTTGGAGCAGGGCTGCCAACTCATTTATTCATTTCAAAAAGTCTGGCAACGACACAGTAGCGTTGCCAGATAGATATAAACTTGCAAGAATTGCCGTTAGAAAACATTTTTAGAATTTTTATTGTGGAAACATGGAAACTCTTGAAACCGTGGCCTCTGACAAACGCGGCCTTAAAGCGGCAATATAACCATTACACTTGGAATTTACCAATCAGAGATGCGACGAGCTTCAGGTTTCGGAATGGGCGTGCTATTCTCATTTGCTATTGATGACTTAATGACCCTCGGGTTGGGCGAGTCATCGAACCAGGACATTACGTTGGCGCACAGAGCGAGGACCTCCATGCAGGGATTGGTTGGAAACACCCGACCGAGGAACTCCATGAGCATGGGCTGCCTGCGTACCACATCACAGTACTCCTCGTACGAAATGATCGAGTCCTTGTCCAAATCGAATTTCAGGAAGATCATTTCCTTCATGTCCTGCAGCAAAATGAAAATCTGTAATCTAATTGATGAGTAAATATTCCGCTAGTCTTACCAACGTCAGCTCGGTGGCTTCTTCTTCGTCCTCGCTTTCAAAGAATTTCTTAAGAAAGAAACCGACATCCTCGCCATTTAACTGCATTTTGTCTTGCTTGTCATAGATCTGCAGCAAAATGTTTATAATTTAAATTTAACAACAAATAATGGTTTCTCACAGAAAAGGCAAACTGCATTTTCGTATCCAGATCTCGGGTGAAATAAATGGTCAATAGCCTTACGAAGGACTCCAAGCTCACGTGCTTGTCGGGACAAAAATCGGGATGGGGGGCTTCTGAGCCATGACTGATGCGAAAGACAGTTGTTGTGCTAATGTTGCAATCAGTTATCTCGAACAGATCCAGCATGAGAGTGGTAAGCTGTGCGATAGTCATGAACTTGGCCTTTGTTCCATTAGCCAGGACCATTTTGTGGTACAGCATTACAATGCAAATCAGTTCGTTCGTGGTGAAAATGGTGTCCTTACTCATCTGCACAATCTCGTTCGCGTACAGCCAATTGAAACGGGCATTTTCCAGGGTATCTATGGTCTGATCCAAGTCTTTCATCTTGCAAGAACTTTTTAAAAATTTAGTGTTAACGTATAAGGGTTCTGAAGATGTAATATTAGGGTGCAAATTTCATAGAAAGACTTATTTACAATCGAGTACTCAGTTTGTCTTTGGATTCATGTGACTTTTGATTCAACTGTACCTAGATTGAAGATTAAAACACAATTTCAAACTGTTTACACACTATGTATTTGTATTTCTTTATCTAATGGGTTTCATTTTACCTTGCTTTCGCCCGAATTACGGCATTTATTAAGCTGAAGCAAGTGACAGGATATTACAGCGCTATACAACACACGTACGTACAGTAACTTATGATTATGCGCGAGCTATAAAAGATGCTCGCTTCCGTATGTATGAACAAACATGTCCGAGCATGTCAACTACTATGTATAAGTGTAGTAGTTACGTTACAAAAAAAGCTTAAAACTAAAAAAAGGAATACATAAAAATAATACAGTGGCCATAGAGAATACTGACTGAGGAGGAGTAGTTTTGGGGAACTTATTCAGAGTCTGTGCTTGAGTATTTTGTTTTTTCTGTTTTTCGACGACACAACCGCGTTTTCAATTGATCTCTTGTTTTTTTTTCCGGAGCACTTAACCGATACCGATACAAATATATAATACTAGTTTTTTTCTTTTTCTTGAAAATGCAATGTCTGTGAGTGAGTTCGTGAGGTGCACAAAATGCACAAAAAACAACAGTCCATTTGTCGTGGCGACAGGCGGCGGACGCCCCCGCCCGTGTGGCAACTTGAGTGTGTGTCTATGAGTATTCGTATTCGTATCCGAAAGTTCAGATGTCCGGATGAGCTACATTTCGCTAAACGTATTTCAAGCTAAATTTTAAAGTACTGTTTCTTTTCTTGTTGATGTTTCCTCTAAATGCACTTACACTCTAATTGCTGGCAATTCGTATTGTGTATGCATGCGGGAGCCGCTTATGAGCCACGACGGGCCCCTAATTGCAGGCGGCATTGAGCGCCAGCGCCCCCTCCGCACTAGTCGATGGCCCGACGACGTCGTGGACATTGTTAAAGTCCGCTTTGGCATTGCACTTCGCCGCGCTCGGTTCCTGTATGCTTCCGTTGAGGCTGCTACTTTTGAGCGAGTAGATGCCCAGGCGCGCCTCGTGCTCCCGCCGCTGCTGGCGCAGCCGGATGTCGTGCTCCTCGCGCATGTGACGCAGTTTCAGGTCCTGCTCCTGCCGGTAGTAGGCCATTTTAATCTCCTGCTCCATTTGCTCGAAGCGCAGCTTCTGCTCGTGCTCCCGCCGGGCGTAGTCGATCTCGGCCAGTCGGGCCTGTTTCAGCAGCTTGAACAGGTCCTGCTTGTACTTTTGCTCCATTTCGGAGCTGCTGACAAGGTCGACTGGCTGGCTATTCAGATCGGCGGCCACTGGTGTGGCGCCCAGAGAGAACTGCTGAAGCGTGGTGATGGGAGCTACACTGTTTGAGGCTTCATTCTCGTCCGACAGCACTGACTGGGCCTGAGAAAGCTGTGTGAGAAAAGGGAGATACATGAATATTTCATATCGTTTAAGAGTCTCTCTCCTACTTACATTTCTCTGTCGCCTTTTCCGCGGCGGGGCGGCTGCTGTCTTTTCGCTCTCCTCTCCCGTTTCGGCGGATGCTTCTGCTTTGGCGCCAGCCAACGGCGAGGGCTTGGCCTTGGCCCGTTTGCGTCGCTGGGCGGGCTGCTGGGCGGCGGGAGTGCTCTCCTGCTGCGAGTCCCCATCCCCGCCAGCGGTGGACGGCGGCGGCGATGGGATGGCTATGGTGGACGTCTGCAGGGTGTCCTCGCTGGCGTTCGTGGAGTTGGGCAGAGCGGCCAGCGGCATGTCCTCGTCCTCGTCGATGTCCAAGAGCTCCTTCTTGATCGCGCCGTTCGTGTTCGCACTACGCGTCTGGCTGCGCGATGTGACCGGATCCTTCTGCATTTCCTCCATGAACTCGATCATGCGCATGCCCTCGAGAGCCTCCGCCTTCGGGTGCTTTTGCTGGTGCTCCCGCTTGGCGGAGTTCTTCATGCTGCGCCACTGCACCTGGATCTGTTCCAGCAGTCTGTGTCGAAAGTTGAGCGCATTGAACCTGAATTCGGGGATAGACATGAGCTTCATCTTGGATAAAGAGGTAGTTACGCCCTGTCAACTTACTGTTTGGTGATCTGAGACCAGGCCAGGCGCTTGGCCTTTATGCTCTTGGCGTCCACGCTCCGATTCTCGACGAACGCCACCTTCGACTTGATGACCTCGAGGAGCAGGCCGCGCTCGGCCTCCTCCCAGTTGAGGGAGCGTTTCTTGCGCGTGCCCTTCTTTTTGCCGCCCGCGCCTTCCTTCTCGCCAGCGTCCTCGGCCGCATCCTCTGCATTCTCCGCCCCCTCGTCCGCGGTGGCGCTGCCCGTCTTCTGTGGCTTCAGCTCGGCCTTCTCGTCCTCGTCGTCCTCCTCTTGCGGCGACGAAGATCCTTTGGCTAGCAGCTCTTCCAGTTTCATTGTTTTTGTTTACAACTTGGCCTCACAATTGGTTCGATTCCAATTCGAACAAGCAGGCTTGCAAAAATCCTATTTGATTTCTGTATATACTGGAGCTGCAGTGTGGCCAGGTGGCGCTAGTTTGCTCATGCCAATTTTATTGACAGTCTTTTTTTAGTATTTTTATAATTGGAAAATTGTTGAATAAATTAAAGTTTAAAAATAAGCTAAAATGTTTGTCGAATTTAATAGCGCCCATTACTATTATTAATATTATTATTAATTGAATGTGCCATGTGAACAAAAATAATGCGTTAAATTGATTATTTTAATTTGTGCAACATTGGGATTTTCTAGTATTAAATACCAACACTTTGACATTTTTTAGGGGAAGAGTAAAATATTCATCTGGCAACACTGATATAGCGGAAAATAGCTACATTGGCAACACTGAGGGTAAGCAGCAGGCGTAATTTTTCGTTTCATAAGGTTATTTAACAATATTTTCGAACGAAACCAGCAAGATGGCTTTCGGTGACTATCCTGCTGAGTATAACCCCAAGGTGCACGGGCCCTACGACCCTGCCCGATTCTACGGCAAAGGTGAGCACGAACCGCAAAATTACGTAATTTTTAGCGCACCGTTTTTTTTGCGGAAGGCGCTTGGAGCACATTTACACTGGCCAGCAAAGTAACGATTTACATAATTCTTTTGCAGCCGATGTGCCATTCGGACAGGTGAAGTTGGGAGAGCTGGGCGCCTGGCTGGGACGCCGCAACAAGAGCCCCAATGCCCTCGCCGGAGCCGTGAGCCGTGCCTGGTGGCGCTGGCAGCACAAGTACGTGTTCCCCAAGCGCGCTGGCATCGCTCCCTTCTTCCAGCTGACCGTCGCCAGCATGACGTTCTTCTATCTGATCAACTACACCAAGTTGAAGCACCACAGGAACTACAAGTACCACTAAGCGGCGATCCCCGCTGCTGGTGGCACCTCCTGCAACTCCACTCGACCTTGGTCCAGTTACAGACCTTCCACACGGCGTGCGAGAGGCGGGAGGGCGGGCGAACACCATACAACAATTACTATATTTGGCTTTTGTGTTTTAAAAACTGCTTAAGTGAATAAAACGGCTGCGGATATCTCTGCCCACACTCAATCGTTGCCGCACTCAAAGACCGCATTCGGCCCAATGTCCAGCTCGGCATCATCCTGCTCCCAGCCGGTGGTGGCTTTTGCTGTGTGGATTTCGCAAATGAAGGGCAGCTCCCGGTCGCAGCTCAGGGTTTGCCAAGTGCCCTGGGACGTAAGCGCAACGCAGCTGGCATTGGTCTGCTCCTGACTGCAATAAAGTGGGAGATTTAGTGATGACTCTCTGGAAATATTTCACGTACCTACCCGAGACGTGGATAACCTGTGTCCCAGGCCCTGTACAGAAAGCACTGCAAGCTTTCCTGCTGGGAATTTCTGAAATCCATGGGACTCAGGGAAGTAGAGCGATTATACGCCAGACCCACATAGGCCAAGAAGATATTGGGCTCTGGCTCTGGTCGGCCGAGCAGCTTCCTGTTGAACTGAAGGAGCCACTGAGCCAGGAAACTTGTTCTGGACTCGGAGGCAATGTGGGCCAGACTGCCAGTGAACTCGGTGGCATTGGAGCAGGTCAGGGAGGCATTCAGATAAGCAGCTGGTGTGGTATACACCACGAATAGACCAACTTCCGGCAGGCAGGTGTAGTTCCTAACCACTGAGTATTATCAATCGATTTAGTTAAATTTAAGACAATGTTCACCACTCAGAAGACCCACCTGTAGGCCTGCCATACAAGCTGTAATAATCGAAGCGACTGTCGTTGACCATTCCTGAAAATGTTTGGTTCTGTGGACACGGCAGTACATGGCAGTTAAAGAACTCTCCTGGCTGCTCGAAAACCGTCAGTTGGCTGCGCATATGCTTTTGCTTTTGGGTTTCATTTCTAAAGAACTTGAGATCGAATAGGTTAAAATGCCTTTTTGGTCCTCCAGGAGCGTAGTTAAAGGCCAAGCCACGCAGTTCTCGTGTGAGATTAGCGCACTCCTCCAGTGAAGCGGTGCTCTCCAGTGCCAAAGCATCATCCGTTGAGGCTCGTTGACACTGCCGCACCAGGTGAAACTGCAGAGGATGTGATTTTTCAGTGGGGCAGTTTAGAGAACATCTTGACAGGCCACTCAGAAGGATCAGAAGTAGCGATATATAATATAACTTCATGTTGCTACCAAAAACTCCTCTGTTTTAGTCAACTTCCAAAGCTAAACTGATTTGTGATGATGCATTATTTTAGATCTATATTGTTACCAACCCCCGACAGGCCTTAGTTGTCACTCAAAACTCACAAAAGTTGTTTAGGTCAATTTGCGTTTATTGTTCAATGATTAATATTAACTTACGAGGTAAACTATAATTGAGCTTTTAAAATATGAATTGAATTGCGTAATTGAACGGCTCCAGAGGAGCATTCGCAGGCGGAATGCTCGATTGAAGCTGTGCAAAGGCCTAGGCTTACTACTTTGAGAACTGTTGCCAGATATTTGTTCTGTTCCATTATCATATTATGTACTATATATATAGTAAGTGGCTGATCGGGACGGCTGCTTTATGATAAGGGCTCCTGCCCACGTCCAGATCGAAGTGCAGTTGGTTCAAGTAAAAACAATGACAAGAAAATATTCAGGAAATTCAACTAAGAGTGTCGAGGGACGTGTTCGTGTACGTGTGCTTGTGCTTTTTTTGGACCTTTGGCAGTTAGGCATCCGATAAATTAATAAATTACGAATAAGAGTTAGACATTAAGTAGATACGAGTACAAATATCACCTGAGCGTCGGCTGCTGCATTCGTTGTTAGTTCGAGTGATTAAATTAAAGAAGGGGAAGGACGAGTGGGGGTTGTATGTAGAAACACGCTTACACTTACAGTGGAGTGTCTGAAGGAAGGGCGAGTCCAACACCGACTGTGCGGAACAGAGCTCCACGGATGGGGCATCCTTGGCAAGAAGCTCTGCGACATTAGCGGGCAATTAAGGACAATGGACCCAGGCCATTGCCCGGTAATCTCTGCACAACATTTTGTGAACTAAGACTAATTATTTGCTTAATCTAGAGACAGCCGCTGGACGACTGACTGCTCCGCTCCAGCATCCGGCATCCTTACAGACTAAGTGGCTCCTATCAATCCTATCAATCGTTGACTACCGCAGCGGCACCTGCGCGACCGAATTTCATCCTGGTGTAAACTCTGTGATTTTCAACACTTTGAGTGTTTTGATTTTGGAAACAATTTGAATTTTGAATTTCTTTTTTTTTGACTCTTTCGCGCCGCTTAGCTGCTGTGCGAGAAGGCGGTGTTCGTGTAGGGTCCGCTGTAGATGGAGCTGCCGGAGTTGGATACCGTCTTGGTGCTGCGGCGGGCCATGATGCACAGCACGGCGGCGACCACGGCCAGCATCAGGATCAGGCCGGCGATGGCAATGGCTATGGCGAAGGTGCGCTGTGACACGCACAGGGCATCATCCAGGGTCTGGAAATAGAGAAATATATTAATAATATATCTTTATAGAAGTCCAACTCCTCACTCACTTTCTCCTTGTACACCGCATCATCGTCGCTGTCGTTGGCGTTTTCGTTCTCATTCACATATAGACCCGAGAAGACCTCGATGGTGGCAGGCAGGCCATCCTCTTCCTTGCTATCGACTGCAGTCTGTCGCTTTGGCCGCTTTCCGCTGCACAGAGGCGCCTCCTGGCAGGTGGGATCCTCCAAAGCGCACAGGCGGACATTGCACTGATAGTAGACGGAGGTCGTGTACGGGAACTTGTGTGCCGGGAAGGTAACATTGGCGGCCAGGCGATCCTCGGTGTAGTTGAACTGGCCCATAATTTCATTGTCCATGGGACAGCTGTAATATTAGAACTCTAAATACATGAAAACCATATGACTTTAAGCTAAACTCACCCATCTTCGCCCACCAGTCGCTGCTCTCCCCAGCCCAGGCCATCGCGAACGATGCAGTCGGTGACATGCAGTCCGTAAACCTGCTGTCTATCAATGCTGATCACCAGAGTGAGCGGATCTCCGATCTTCACGTCGTCGGCTATCTTGTGCTCATCATTGTAGATCTTCATGTGGCAGCCGGGCATGGGAATCTCGTTGTTGCTGACATCCTCCTCCACCTCCTGCGGTGCGTTGGCATCGTATACATCCTCCTCGTCCAGGTCGTCGTCCTGCTGCTGCTGCTTATCCAGCGATCGTCCATAGTCCCGACGATCGTCGCTGCGGAAGGCCTGCGGCTTCTGGGCATGCTTGCGCAGGTGCTTCTTGGGCTTAATGGCGGCATCTCGACTCTTGTAGGCACATCTCACATGGTAGCCGCGTCCCAAGTCGGTAATGAGTTTCAGATGCGGTTGCAGCACAATTGTGTTGAAGAATTCGATTCCACCATCGTCCTAAAAGGGGGAAGAAGGTGTTTAAGATTATATATTTGAAAAATAGAATAAACTATTCTTAATGTAAGCATCAAAAAAATGATGTAAATAAATAATTAGAAAAACCTACATTGTTTCTTTAGGCACCTCACCCCATAACACCTTCTTGATATTCCAATTACATCTACTTTCCACACTAAATAGATGCTTTCTAGTTTCTTAAATTAAAATGAGAATAATGCCTCGCATTACCGCCTACTAACAAACGATCTGGACGAGCAAAACCTGCTCGCCCTCGATTCCCTAGCTAAGCTGAGTCGCTCCAAGCTGGTCACCTGCCTAATGCTAATGCCGAGAAGCCATATCGGCCACATGAACCTCGAGTACCAGCATAATGTACTTACAATGGCGGCACAGCCCCTTCTCATTATGCATTCAGCAAGATTCACGCTCGGCTGCAGCCACTCAGAAGTTGAATGTGCGATGGTCGCAACTGGGGGCTATGGAGCACTTCCTGGAGCTGCGCACCATCAGAATGGTGCTAAAGCCGATCAGCCAGGTGTGACGTCTAGCCAGCCGCCCCTTTCTGCAAAGATCCGTGGGCCTTATCTCCTCGCAAATTAGCCAAGTTTGCATGATGAATTTTAATGGCGATAGTTACCAAGGAACTTGAGAAATCCAAGAATATGTTCGCCGTCTGTCTGGGCGGCATGATGCAATTTCCCTTCATTAAGAGAATTTTAATTGAACTTCCGCTGGAGCAGGCAGGTATCTTAACTTGCCACCTGCTTATCAACATTTGAGGTTCATTGTAATTAATTTTAATTGCATTTTGTTCTTAGGGAGAGGAAATTTGTGTAAGATTTCTTTTTTTTTTTCAAAGAAGAGAATTAAATTCAGAGAAAGGCATATTGTGGAATCAATTATAGTTATTTAATGTAAATATCTATACCCTCTCATCCATTCAGCATGAATCTTTAATATATTCTTTTCCAAAGTTGGCAAAGCAGAGCAGAAAAGAGATT
This sequence comes from Drosophila punjabiensis, assembly GCA_008042585.1. Taxonomy (NCBI): domain Eukaryota; kingdom Metazoa; phylum Arthropoda; class Insecta; order Diptera; family Drosophilidae; genus Drosophila; species Drosophila punjabiensis. The sequence continues at coordinate 106,508 of VNJR01005390.1, forward strand.
CAATAGAAAAATAGAAACTAATTCAAGAAGAATCTCTTTTAAATCCAAAATGCTTACTGATTAATCAATATATTAAAATTTATAAAGACTTATTGATTCCCAATTTAAAATCAGCTCAAAAACCTTTTCTCTGTGTGTATCTCTAACGGGTTATTCGCCCATCGGTGCGCTGTGCTAATTCCAACGGGCACCAGAAGGCAGAAACAAATCGAGTACACACTCGATGGCTTCGACCGAAAAGAAGAAAGGTGAGGTAATGACAGTGGCAAGTATCGTACTACTTATATATACCTCGACGGCTCGGAAGTTTTGTAATTGGGTCTCGGCAGATTTTGGGCACGGAAGTTCTCCGCTTAAGTGGGCTCTGCTCGGAGGAGGGCCCTCTTCTCCTCTGGCGGGCTTAGTTCTTAATGGCCAGATGATGGCCGATGTTTGTTTGTTTGTTTGTTGTTATAGCCGGCATTAATCGAGGGCCAGAAGAAGTATAAGCCGACGACTTGCGGCTCTACACTCTTCCTGTCCCGGTGTGCGATTTATTGCCCAACACGGGCTCCGAAGCGTTTCCGTCGCTTGGCATTGTCCAATTCTGTGATTCTCCGATTGTCTGGCTTAAAACAAGACTCAGGAGGAGGTGGAGAAAGAACCGGCAGGGGCTTCCTTTGTTGCCCAAGAACACAGCTCGCCGAGAAGCGTTGACAGTTATGTTTCAAGTGTTAGTTCTCAGCCTCCGGGCATCATCATCATCATCATCATCGCGAGACAATGGGCCAATAAAAAGCATAATAAAGTGACATTTAAGATTTCAAGAAGATTTCCAGCAGCGGAGATTCTAACGGTAGAAAGCCTATTATGTCATTATAACACTTCTTCATCATATATGTATATATGTGGCCGTGTGTCGAATGTGAATTTATGTAGAGGGAATGGATGCAAATGCATCCAAATACGGTCCCCGAAACAGGTTCAAGCTGGACGCCGAAAGTCGAACGCGTGGGAGTCGCTGCCAAGTCGACCGAGTGACCTTCGCTCCAAACACGGCGGTGGCAGGCATTAAAATATCAATATCGGCCATAAAGCCGCTTACATGTTCGGAACACTTTTGGCCTTTTCACGGCCATCCGCTGACATTGGCGGCCAATGAACGCACGAACCGCCAACGTCGCTCTCAGTAAGCTTGTCAGAACAAATTGATTTCACTGCTCGAGAGCTGAGCCGTGAAAAATATGATGTGTTCGATTGGAGTTTGGAGTTCTGGGATGGCAGCAATTAAATTTTAATTAAAAACATTGTTGCCCCCAACCCTTGGCGACCCTGTGGCCGATTTAATTATGCTTGGCATGCCTCACAGTCGCGACTCGACGTGGCCCTCGACTCCGCTGCTGCTCCTCAGCGCAACTGTCATGTGGCATCTTGTCACGCGACTTTTTACATTGCAGTGAGCTCATCTCATGACGTAAGACAGGATGGCCATTAGTGGCTGCACGCTGGATGAGACCCGCTCATCGTGTTTAATGACAAACATTAAAAATATCTCCCGAGAGGCCTTGGCCGCCTCTCTGTTGATTTTCCATTTTCGAGGGGTAAATATTATATTTACTGATTCTTGCTTATTGAACGATCCGTGTAAATTGCTTGGGTCAATACGAGGCACATATACAAAGGCGCAGCGGCGGCGAAGGACAAAGCAATGAAAATACGAAAGACTTAGGCAACGAACTGGAGAATACTATACGTGCGAGATATGGCATGTGTGCACAAGGAAAAACTCAGAATAAACATAAATATTCATGATGAGTTCGATATTGGTAAGGGTTGAGAACGAGCTTATATATTTTTTAAAATTAAGTTTTAATGTTTTATGAAAATATTGTATGAATCACTCTTGAAAGGAGTAGCTTTCATTATTATTCTAGTCAGAAGTTTAAGTTTAATTTAGATATTACTAGATTTATTTATTAGTGACTATTGACCTTCATTTTTTGAGATCAATATCAATATATTTGTTACTAACGAAAAGCATGACAATCTTGATTTTGTATTCATTTCCATATCATAAAAATTCTATAATAACGAGCCTTCTTTTGTACAAACAATGCAATTAAAATCTTGTTAAAATATTGCATTACCTTGTTGCTAAAACCTACAATTAAAATCTTGTTAAAATAATGTATTTTTTTACATAAGTCACACATAAAGCTAACAACAAACTGAAAACAGTGCTTCATTCATCATTCTTGATGTTTATAGTTTTGTTTTATTGCCACCTTAAACTTTGAGATAAAAAAATACAACCTCTCTATGAATGGGATATTATATATCATCCAATCAAAAACTTGGTTAACAACAAACAGCTAACCAACCCCAACCAATAACATAACATTCGTCTCATGAACCGCATTGCGGTTCTTAAATGCAATGCACTTTGTTGCCACATCGATTGGACGTACAACTGTCGTAACTGCAATTAAAATTTGTAATTTCAAAAATTGTGTCAATCGAGCGAAAGGAAAAAGCAGCAAAAGCAGCAACAGCAACAGCTTCAGCTTCAACTATACAAGCAACAAATTACAAAACGCCAGACCCGTAAATGCCGAGAAAATTACATTAATATGTATCACAATCGGACTTTATACGCGGCCATAAACATGCCGCTGTCGATGCGTGAGTTGCAGCCGCATTTAGCCCGGTTAAGTGCTAATTGAGATTTGAAAATCAGATCCCCAATACCAGATCCCAGATCCCAGATCCGAGCACAAAGCCGACCGTTGTTGGCCCGAATCGATCGGCCGAATGAGCCAATAAATACGTCGGGCCATATACGAATTAGACAAACCCAATAGCGTGGCAAGACTGAAATTTATATGGCACATCTTGGCCGTCTCTCTCTTGGATCACTCGATATTGCTTACAGGGACATGGAGGCAGCGCGTCATGCTCGCTGGGGCGGTTCAGATCAATAATGCGCTCGTTCAGATCAGCGATCTTAAGAAATCTGGTTTTCGTTTAAACTGACAGCCTACACAAATAGAATTTTAAGTAATTGAAATGCGTGAAATGGAAGTAATATACACCTACGTTCTGGCATTATAAAAGTTTCGGGGTTCTAGAAAGAACAGAGGTATTAAAGTTGAATATAGATTTAAAATTTATATAAATATATACAATCAAAACTGGTCAGAAACTAATGATATTTACCTAGAACTAACTAAGCAAAGCGAGTTACTATTAAAACCCACTTTAAAAGTAAATAATAAGCATAATAAATTATTCCCATTATTTATATATTTCTTCTCAGCTAGTTTCTATTTTTCAAGCTACAAAAATTAATTGCTATAAAATATTATAAGGCTAAAATCATCACTATAAGGTTCTGTATTTCATATGCCATGCCTAATGACTGCTTTTTTAGCTAAAAACTTTGTAGAGCCATCAAATCGCATCATTAGTTCAGCCGCAAAAGGTGCGTGAGCTGGCCAACCTTTTAAATAAACAAGTCATCTTGGACGGACGTTACCTTGTAACCATTGAGTCGTGTTGCCATAAAAGTGCCTAAGCTTAATGTTAAATTTTTTTTGTTCATTATTTGCATGCCAAAATGGCAGAACGAGTTGGACGGCTTGGACGTGCCATCACCTAAGATCTCCGAGATCTCCAATCTGAGTGGGTGCGTGTAATGAAATTCTGGATTGGCCAATCCAATTCGACTCACCGTTTCCTTGGGCATCGTGTTGCACGACCGCAGGGGCAGCTTGTACCGCAGGGAGCCCACGTGATCTCTGCGGGGATGGACGGATGGAATAATGGATTAGAGTCGCCAAGACGATCGATAGAGCGCAACGCACTCACCTGTACTCGCTGAGGCATGTGGAGTTCTTGGACAGGCCTTTCGGATAGATCATGCCACTGAAGAGCCCCGTCTCATGGTTCGGCGGAGCATCTTTGATGGTGATCAGCATCGAGCCGGACAGGCACTTGATCCGCACGCTCGGTTCCACCGCCGGCTTGGAGGTGGCCTGTGACTCCGCCTCCGCCTCGGCCGCCGCAATGGCTTCGCTCAGCGAGCTCTGGGCATCCTCTGAAAAGGAAAGAAATCGGAAATTATGAAATGCAAACAGACGGCATAAAACACGACAAGAGGCCCACTCCCGAAAACGGAATGTTTGCGCAGCTGAAAAAGCACAGTTAGATGACTGAGGAGCTGCAGGAGGATGCTGCAGCTGGAGGAGTAACCTCAAGAGCCGTTAGCATAAATCATGAGCCAAGACAATGGCCCATGGGAGCAGTATTTACTCAAGCCTGCAACTCCGAGTCTAAGTCGAAGCCAGCATGCGGAAGACTTTAGTTAGTTGTTAGTTTAAACTGAGGAAAAATACTTGGGCTTTTGACTACTATTTGTTAGTAATAAAAATTACCTTGAATAACTAGAAACCCATAATTTAAAAATATTATTTCTCTGCCTTGTTAAGTTCATAAACTGAAATTACTTTCAGTGCTTAAAATAAACTTATATGCTTATAAATCTCCCTCATTTTTTCTAACAATCTTCTATCGTTTTGGTAATTATTTTTTTCCAGTGTTTGCTCATGACATTGAGGCGCTATTGAAGCAGCAACATCGAAATATCAGCAACAGCTGCAGCAGAAGCAGCAAGCAGCGCGGCAACATGGGGCGAAGACACGGCACAGAAGCGTTCGTGGCCATTAGAAAGATGCCATTCTGCAAGGCAAGGCAAGTTCCTTGAACTTCAGCTCGGGCCATGGCACAGTGGGCGATTTGATCTGGCTAGCGGCATTTAATTCAAAATTTCAAGTTTGAAAAACCGTTGATTTTTTTTCGTAAGTCGATAATAGATGCTTTAACTAGATTTTTAACGGTATTTTTAAAGCTCTACGATCAGCTGATCATCAGCTGTGAGCTGTCAAACACACCACATGATTTAGCAAAGAGCTTAACAACATTTTTTGGTTTCTGTGCGTATAAATTCAAGTTCGTGGCAAATTTACAATTTTCACGTTTTTTATTTAAAGTTTTCGATATTATTAACTTCAAGGTATGTATTACATAAAAAAATCAGTGTTTGTGACCAGTCTTTAAATGTGTAGCTTAAAAAACGTAGTGGTAATTAAGTCTATTAACAAGGAGACCGAATTAATGTACACCTGTCGTTCGTGGAATAGAACTTACTAGATTCAATCGGATTCAGTCTAACTCTTTTACTAGCCGAAAGTGTAAATCATTGTGCGTCCAAAATGTGTAAAATGAACTGCTACTTCCTGCTAACCTTTAAACTATGCCACTTTCTAGCCAGCAATGTCAGTAGAAAAACGGAGCATTTTCTTAGTATGGCACGCAGAAGAGATCCCAA
>VNJR01005397.1:0-10508 GCA_008042585.1 Drosophila punjabiensis
TTAGCAGTCACCGATTGCGTAACAACAACTTACGCGTCGTTCTGCAAGCTGGTGACCCATGATACTTGTGCTCGAGGCCTACACGCGGGGAGTACCGCACTATGCGAGACGCAAGCCAGCCACCTAAGCCCCATCACGTTAATAGATGACGGAGTAATAATAATCAACGAGGGTCCAGCCAACGTCAGCACTGACGACGGCCCTGAAATAGTCACCAACGGCACACACCTCATTACTTTCGAGCGAGTGGCTTTCATCAATGGCACCAAATACTCAAACCAACGTGAAGCCATAAGAAAAACTCCGGGCATGGCAGCATCCCCGCTACTCAACATAATCGGCCCGATCCCACGCTAAGCATGCCACTTCTCCAAAGAATTAACAATCAAAACTTGGAGGTCATCCAAGGGCTTAAGGAGGAAGTGAAATCGGCTGGAACTATTGACACCTGGTTCGTGGTCGGCTTGGGAGCAAGTCTTCCCATCAGCTGCTCCTTCCTACTCATCATGATGCTGAAAAGGAGGCGAGACGCACGGGAGATCCAACAAGTCGTTGACAGATTCCAGATGACCGAAGACGGTCATATTCCTAAGGGGAGAGTTGTTAACACTGCTAAGGAGTAATCGATACAGATCTTGGGTGATTATTGGATCACCCTAGTGTTTAGTTGCAAAATCAGCATAAACATCTTTAGGGGTCGTGCCTGGTTCTTATTGGTGCACTGTATGTTGAGTTATGTTGGTTTTGCTAGTGTCAGCACTTTGCTACACGAGCGGTCGGCTTGCCGGCCGCACTTAGCTTACGTAAAATTCCTTTGTCTTCAGTTTTAATTTGGATTTGAAATAAAGAGCACTAGCTCGATCATAAAACTCCGGCCTTAGCCGTTACATTTATTCTGCTTATTGAATTTGGTTATCGTGCCTTAAGGGGCGTAACAACGGAGATAAGTATCTCCCACCATAACCTTCGGAAGAAGAAAGGAAGTCGAAGCGACCACCCGACTCTCCAGTGGCTGCCATCCTTGGTGGTCACCACTACCTAACCAGCGGCAACAACCTACTGCCGCCCCCCCCACGGATATTCGACCAACCGGCTCTACCTCTGCCACGGAGGCACCACCAGCCGGCTACAGTTAAAACATAATTTATACAATGGCAGAAATTTGCTATTTTCTAAATAATAATAAATAAAGAACAAAAAAAAGCAAAGGCGACGCCGTTATGTCGCCACGTCCACCAACTATTCCAACTATTTCTAGCCTTTACAAACTGTTGATGATTCTAACTGTTCTGATAAGAACGACGATGGAATAGAGCAAATTGTCACCAAAAAGAAAGAATTTATTCCACCAATTACGGTGTTTAAGTGCACAGTGGATCAAATACACAATATTCGCAAAGAAATAAAATGCGTTAATTACTCGATCCAAAAAATTTCAATTGGAATTAAACTTCACGTGTGGAAATGTATGACTATAAAGCAGCCTGTCGTTATATGTCTGGAAAATTCGAGTATTTTTCCTATGCAACCAAAAATAATAAGCCGTTCAAAGTTCTGCATTTTTGACTGGAGCCCACATTGCTCGATTCTATTTTGAATCTTGTCGCCCGGGGCCTGCTCGCCTGCTTGGCCTAGTGGCTAAGGCATCGGACTACCAAGCTGAAGTGTAAGGGATCTAATACCAGTTACACATTGGGTATAAATTTTTTATGTATTTTTATTATTATTATTTTTTTTTATTCTCATAGAAGTTATTTTAATGTTAGTCAGAAGTTTGCAGCGCCGTGAAGGAGCCGACTCCGATCCTATAAAGTATATATTATAAAGTATGCATTGATCAGCATCAACAGCCGAGTCGATCTAGCCATGTCCGTCTGTCCGTCCTTCTGTCCGCCTGCCAGTCCGTTCATATGTCCGTCTGCCCGATTATACGCAAACTAGTTTAAAAAAGTTGAATAAACGTTAAAAAAAGATACTGAAAAAACTTTACGCCCTATATACTTTACATATATTTTAAATTAGTTAGTAACGATTCAAAGCTATAATACAATATAGCAAGGAAATGTTTTTTGTTTAATAAAAGTTTTTAAATTTTAAGGCTTATGTAATTTAAAATAAAAAAAAAAACAAAAGTTATAAAAAAAGACACACAAAACTTAAAACCGAATTTGCGAGGGATCGATCCCCCCTTGACGTTGCTAACCAACGCTTTAACCAGCACGACCATAGATCGAGTCAAAATGCACAGAGGAAAAAACTTTTTTACTTTTAAAATTGTTTGTCTCTCGCTTTAGCAAAATCAAAATTGAAATTTCGTTCAAAATTTGTTGACGGGCTCGTACACACATACACACAAACCCCACTTACACTTATGCATTATGTACACAATAAATTAAAGCTAAAAATAGAACAAATACCTGTCTCCCTTTTTCCCCTTGCCTACAAGCGTAGGGCAGGCAAAGCATAGTAGATGCCCTCTCTATATAGTTCTATACTCTTTGCTATCATGCTCAAAAGTAAGCTTATGTGCATGGGACTGCAGTGCTTAGATGTCAAGATCGTGGAAAAAAACAGGCCCAATAACACTTTCCTAGTCATCTTCGTTGTATACTTTGTGAACAAATGAATTACCATCAATGAGCTAAGGAAACAACACCCTGCCATCAATCACGTGAGAGTCAAATGGGAATATCAAAAGCGGAACAGTAATAGGATCACGCAGTGCTACAATTGCTAAATGTTTGACCATGGTTCAAGTCAATGTGCCGTGAAGCCTTATTGCTTAACATATGCGGGAGCTCACAAAACGACCGACTGCACGGAAAACTCTACTATTAAGTGTGCGAACTTTAACGGCCCTCACAAGTCCAACTTTGCTAATTGCCCAAGCAGGTTAAGGTTAATTTGAGATCTCAATATAAACCAACCCGCGGAAAGCCGCCACCATCAGCTCCTAGACCCCCCCAGCTAGGGAGTACGGAGGACTTTCCCAATCTTAATCTTCATAATAATAACAGAATGTCTGCAAAGCCAACCTGGACCAAGGCCGCTCATGTTAGTAACTCAAAGAAAAAATGAAATACATTATGCTTGACAATCTTTTTATTGTAACTTCTAATGCCAGAGGCATAAAGGAAAAAAAGATGAATTATTTAGTTTTCTCATCCAGAAAAATATTGATATTTGCCTTCTTACCGAGACTTGGCTTAATAATAATAATTGTTCAATTAAACACACTAATTTTCACTGCTACAGACTTGAGCAAAAAAGCAGTAGGTGGGGTGGAGGGGTAGCCATTATAATAATGAAATCTATTTGCCACTATCTGCTACCTCTCCCCAACATGAAAAGTATAGAATCTATTGGCATCAAAATACACATTCTACAGGAACCACCACCACAATTTATTGTTGTTATTTTCCGGGAGGTAACGCGGACCCTGACAAAAAACAAATATTTAAAGCTGACCTTGGATGTCTGACAAGCACCAGTGGAAACTATATAATTGGTGGGGTTTAAGTCCCATCGTCTGTGGGGCTGCACCAGAGCAAAGTCCTGGGGGAATATTCTAAATGATTTTACAGTGGCGCAGGGTATTTATTTGTCTTTTCCAGCAAGCCACTCTTATATTCCAGCTAGTAGTAGGAGTCACAGCTCCACACTTGATTTATTTGTCACAAACCACTCCCAGCTCTTATCTAATACCATTGCAATAAACGACCTAGGCCCTGATCATTTGCCCGTGTTTTCCATACTGAATATCCACCCTGGCACTGTTAATTCATTTCGTTATGTATTTAAGAATGCTAACTGGGTTCAATTTGAAAATACGAAGCGCTGCTACCAAGCACGGACCTCATCTCAACCGCCAGCACAGTCCAAATCGACAACTTAATCATATTTTTTAATGAAGTTATTAGTGCAGCAAAGGAAAGCAACATCCCAAAAAAGGTGATTAGTTATGCTTCTAAACCTCTTCCGCAGAATGTAATATCTCTCATCAAAAGCAGAAATAGAAATCGTAGAAACTGGCAGAGATACCGAAATCGAGCCGATCTTATCTATTTCAAATGGATAGGTCAACTTATTTCTCTAAAGATTTCTTATTCAGAAACGAATCCTGGAACAATCTTCTCTCATCGCTTGACAAAGGTTCTTCACCCTTTTGGAAACTAGCAAAAGTCATAAAGAAGAAACAGAGAGACATTCCTACACTTAAATTTAATTCAACTTGTTTTTTCACCCCGGTGCAGAAAGCCGACATATTGGCCCGCACGTTTAGCGAGAACCATAACCTTTCGAACAACCCTGGGAACCTGTCCACAAATGCAGAAGTAAGAACTTTTATTAATTACTTAGACTCAATTTCTCCAAGTCCAGAAAAGTCCTATTTTACAAATGTATCTGAATTCTCAACAATCATTAGGAATCTCAAAAACAAAAAATCTCCGCACCTGAACAGTATTGAGAATATATGTCTCAAAGCTCTTCCTCGCAAGGGACTCCAGTGGATTACAAAAATAATTAACGAATGTCTTCGGTTTGGTTATTTTCCTTATATATGGAAGCTATCTGAAGTTATTCCGATAAAGAAAGCTAACAAGCTCGCTGACTCCCCTACTTCCTACCGACCTATTAGCTTGTTATCTTCGATAAGCAAAGTGCTAGAAAAGATAATAAAAAAGAAGCTCTCAAATTTCGTAGAAGAGGCTAATGTCCTGCCACCTCAACAATTCTGGTTTCGCAGCGAACACAGCACCCTACATCCACTTGCAAGAATTAAAAGAATTATTAAAACCAATTTCGAAAATTCAAAGTCAACGGGCATGGTACTGTTGGACATCAAAGCTGCCTTTGATTCGGTCTGGCTCGATGGCCTGTTATATAAAATGAAGTTGCTAGACTTCCCTCCTGAACCCATAAAAATAATTCAGAGCTTCCTCAAAAATCGTTCCTTCGCTGTCCATATTGGGAAAGCCAAATCAGTAGCGATTGAGATAGGAGCAGGTTGCCCACAAGGTTCCTGTATTTCACCTCTTCTATACAACATATTTACTTCCGACATTCCTACATTTAACGAATGCACTACGTCTATTTTTGCAGACGATACCGCTGTTTTATGCTCTGGTACTCTAGCTTTAGACGTTACTGAGAAGCTCCAGACATCAGTTCAATTATTGACATCATATTTTTCCAAGTGGAGAATTATGGTAAATGCGGACAAAACGCAAGCAATATTTTTCTCTTCTAAAAATATATTCCTCCCGACTAGCCATATTAACCTAAATCTTGTCGCTCTACTAAGCTTACATTTAAGGATTACATCAAATTTGTTAACGGAAAAATCAACACATTAATTCGTGTGCTATACCCGTTCATTAATAGAAACTCTCGCCTTAGCATAGAAAATAAAATGTATCTATTTATATCAATTTTCCAAGCCATCATATTTTATGGAGCCCCCGTCTGGTCAGATGTTGCCAAAAGCCATATAAATAAAATCCAAGTTACCCAAATAAAATTTTAAAAATGATTTTAAATTTGCCCTGGCATTTTTTCACTTTAGATTTGCATCAAATCGCTAATATTAAACTTGTAAAAGATAGATAAATAGATGGCTGCGGTCTACCTATTCCCGTATTAATAATATAGCATAATATAGCATAAGTAGTTTTTATTTGGTAGAAATACGTTTTTAGTCGTAAGTGTTTCATGGGGTTTTTGTTAATAATTTTTTCCCCGTTTTTTTTCTAATTATCACAATTAACATATCATATTATAGACACCATTATTATTTCACAGTAGAAAAGAATATTAAGTCTGAACTCTGTAATTTATGCAAACTAAACTCACTTGTAAATACGAATATTAATTTAAGTGAATAAATTGAATTGAAAAAAAAAGTTTAAATCTATGTTTATTACTTTAGATATTTCTTAATCGTATTTGGAAACTGAGTTGCGCTCCCACATTTTAAAATAATGTGGTAAGTTATTCCATTGACGGATAGCATTTATAAAGAATTGTCGGTTTGAGCATAAAGTTTTGTATATGGGGCATATCAAGTTATTTTTTCTATGTGAAGTGACAAAAACAAGTTTATCGTACAGGCATTTTGGTTCTATCGATGTTATTATTTTGTGAAAGTAAATGAGAGTCCTATAAGAAATCCACGAAGTCAGGTCAATGTCAAGAATTTTAATTGTCAAGTGGGATACATGGTAAAGACGCCTAAGATTAAACACATACCTAGTTATTGAACTAAGGGCTACTGATAAATTATGCAAATCTCGCGAGTCACAATGTCCAAATACCTCTATTCCATTAAAAAGCGTTGGAATTAGAATGGTTTTTGCAACTAAAATCTTTGTTTGTGGTGAAAGGAAGGATTTTGAACAAGAGAGTTGTCGTAATAAACCATATGTTCAACCTATAGCTTGAATAATATGTTTGCTCAAAGAAAGTGTATTACTAAAGGCAATCCCTAAATTATATGCATTAGTGGCGTATTTTATTATGGAATTATTTATAACTAGATTCTGAATATTCCTTGTATCAAGTGGTCTCTTGAAAATGACTAAACATTTTGACTTAGTAGGATTAATACTTAATCCATTACATTTTGCTCAGTTGTTAAATTTTTTAAGCATATTATTGGACTACTTCAGGACTAGTGACATAAATTTGGACATACACATACATATGGACTTCACAGTCAAACAAATCACTAGGTAAATCAAGTACTGATCCTTGAGGTACTCCCCGTGTCAGCAATCTACAACTAGACATGCTTGTGCCAGAGACCACAGCTTGTGATCTTCCATTAAAGTATGACTCAATAAATCTGTCGCAGTCGCAGTACCAGAGAAATTAAAGAGATTTTTTAACTTTAAGCAGAGAATAGAGTGGTTTACTGAGTCAAAGGCTTTACTGTGGTCCAATAGAGTTAAAAACGTCAAACAATTATTGCCCAGTTGCGTCCGAATATCTTCAACAATATCCGTTATTCCACTTATACAGCTTCTCTTCTTCCTGAACCCAGATTGTTTTTGCGTCAACAGTGAGTTAACATTGAGATACCTCAGCATCTGTTGCGCCATCAAATTTTTAGGCACCTTAGCAAGAAAGGGTAGGATTGAAATTAGTCTATATTCTTTGTTTGGCTTCAGAACTGGAATAATCTTCGCCTTTTTCCAGGTTGTTGGCATAGTCGAAGTGGTTATTGCAGTATTGAAGATGTATGTTATCTGTGGAAGAAGTAGCGGTTTTAATAACTTAGTTTTAAGAACTTAGGACTAACGTTATCTAAGCCTTCAGCATTCGATTTAACTTTGAGGATACCATTTAAAACATCACATTGATCGACACACATAAAGCTAAAACTATTATCACAGTAATATATTGTTCAGGTACTCATTAGAAATTGCTTCAGGTACATCGATTTGCGAAAATGATTGACAGAGATTCTCTACATCAACATTTTTATTGCTTGTTTGCCTTCACTTTCCGATGCCCAGTTTATTTAGCTGATTCCAGATCTGTTTTGACGAGATGGCGTTTTCAAACTTAAGTTTGAATTTTTAACACTTGGCAGCCTTTATATGTTTTGTGGCTCTGGATCATAGTTTCTTATACAAAGAACATAAATGATCGGTCTTATATCGCTTCCATTTACGGTAAGCGATATCCTTTTGACGTATCAATTCCTTTATTTCATTATTAAACCACAGGTTAAGTTTGTATTTAAAAAATTAATTTGAGACTCAACACTTGGACATTGATAGATGGGAGACCAGTCACACATATTATATTCATACTGATGATCCAAAGCGTTAACGCTTTTATAGTCCCTAAAGCTAAAAGAGTTAACATTATGGGTCAAAGATACATCATATGTCAGAAATATAAGGTCATGTTTCGAGAAAACTGGTGCAGAGAGTTGAGTTGAGGCCCAAGCCCTCAAAGCTGTCTATTAAATGGTTTTCATTAAGCACATTGCTGTTAAAATCTTCTGCAAGAATAATGTCAGTGTAAACAGTAGATATCTCACGGGTTGTGTCAATCAAGGGTGCGTAGTCAATAGTACGGTTGGGACGGTGAATGCAACCGATTAGAGATTTTATTTCATTCGATTTACTATATACCTCCAAAAAAATATATTTGATGGTACTATCAATTGTTGTTTACACTTGACCTCACAGTTAAGACAGTTACTGACTATATGGCCACTCCACATGCGTTCCCAGCTCGGTCAGAACGAAAAAAATTATACCCATCACAATTAATCAATAAATCGGACTGCTCAGACACAAACCACGTTTCAGATACACATATCACATCTACATTGGACTTCACGAACAAAAACCTAAACTCGTCAATTTCTTTTTAAAAGACTCTGTGCATTAATATAGACCACTCTTAAGCCCTTTTTATGATTACTTAAGACTCTTAATATGCTACCGACCATGGAACCCCCTACGTTATCCCGCATTATTTGGGACATACCAAATATGAGGCGCAAACTCAGTAATACAAAATACATTTAACAATAAACAATAACTTATATACCAATCCAACTTGAATAATAACCTAACAATTAAAATTACATTGAAAGTGCGAAATTAATTTATTAAGAGCGAAAGCTCTCCGATTCTGCAGGTCCATCTTCTGAAGCTAGTGTATGATGTTGTGAAGAGCGGGAGGAAAAGATAGGAGGCTCTTTATCATACATCTCGCTCCCATTGCGGCGAACATAAACAAGCTCACGTCGAATAAATACCACGGTCAAGAGCTTGTGCTTTTTTAGTCTCATTGCTCTTTAAATATGATGTAATTCTCTCTAATCAGTTGCTCATTAACATAGATCGGAGCATCGAGTCGAAACCCACGTGCTTAAAGTTCAGTTGCGTTTTATTGTCTCGCCGGTACGCTCCAATTATTTTCAGCAGACCAATCTTTTCACGCAAGTTATCTAACTTAACGATAATGACCGGGTCGACATTTGATCGTTGTGTTTTACGGGCCCGGAAACTGTCACGGGCCCGCGGTGGAGGGGTTATGTGAAGTGAAAAACACAAACTGTGAAAAACGGATTTTAAATTTTCACCCTCAACATATTGGATCCCATGTATGCGGAGGTCAAATGCATTGCTAGCCGCATGTTGAGCAGCCAGCTTAGCCTCCACACCTCCCACCCTCTCTTTCACAGCCCGCATTTCGGCAACTTCTTCTTTGAGATGGTCAACAAGGGCGCTCAGCTGTTCCCGCTGTAAGCGCAGATCAACTACCTCCCGCTCCAGACTGGATACCCGCTCTCCAGTTTGTTTCACCTCACCCGCAATTGAATCCAGTCGATCCGAAAGAGTGCTAAGTATACGCTTCTCCGTTTCCCTTACGAGGCAGTAATCTCGTCCGTCTGCGCCTGGAGTCGCACCTTAATGAGATCCAGAATCTGAGACGAGGGGGCATCAGAGAGGCGGTAATTTGAAATTTCAGCGTTGCTGCGAAGGCGTTTGGATGCAGTGGACATAGACATCTTCCGCAGTTTGTTTATTTAAGTTTTGTTGTGTTGTTGAGTGTAGCGGCTTTGGTGTGTTAGTGTATCAGTTTCGGAGTATTTGTTATGTGGTGAAATTAATCAGTGTAAATGTGTGTGGCAAATCAAACTTTTCACAATAAAGATGTGTTATTTTTATTTAATGTTTACTGATCAGATTTAATATGAATATGAAAGTAATTCATAGGGAATAGATATAAATTATGCAATTGAAATCTGCAAGGGTATACAAATTTTGGCGTGCCGAAGTTAGCTTCTTTTCTTGTTATTTTTGAGATACTAAATCTGTATACATCCAAGTCATATTACAGAAAATTCGGCGTCCCCACTTAGTTTTTTTTTAAAGAAGGGGAGTAGAGCAATTAATATATATACAAAGAAAAAAAAATGTATCTTCAACTGAAAAAAAGTAAATCCTTTAAAAATCCACGCCCAATCTTTTAAAAATATATTATCTTAGAAATAATAAATTTGATTTAAAAAACAACTTAAAACTATTGCTCCGTTTTGAAATTATTAATTAACGCCACAAAAAGTGGTCGTTCGCCCCATAGGTGCACGTAGGATTAGAATGACGCCGCCCAAGCTAAGTCACATTTTCGCTCGCAATGCAACAACATAGAGTGTTCGAATATAACCAATAAAACAGTAACACTAAGGCGGTTTCATTTAGGTTAGGTTAGGTTAATCGGGCGGCCCTCGTGGGGCCAAGCATAGGCCAGTATGGCCCTTAGTTGCCCGGGCTGTTCTGAGTGGACCTATAGATTGTTACTGCGGGTTTCGAAGTCCTTGAGAATCGAGATGTCTTTAGCGAAGTAGTTCGCCTGGCTTTCTCCTGGAGACATCTTCCAGCGATGCCAGAGCCGGAGCGCCTAGGTGTCTTAATCTTGACCTTGTTAGAGCCGGACATTTGCAAATGAAATGCTCCAGGGTTTCGGTTGCCCAGGATTCA
>VNJR01005398.1:0-52298 GCA_008042585.1 Drosophila punjabiensis
ATGCTTTGTGAGGGCGTGGCTCGTCTGAAAACGAAGACTTCGACTCAACACAGAGCTTTATATTTATCTCATAAAATATGTGTCATATAGGATTTTTCCTTTTGAAGTATGGTTGATCTATCTATAATTATAAAAAAGGAAAAGGAAGCGAACTTCGTTAGTCCTATTTCATACCCTTTACAAGGGTATTAAAAAATATGAACAAACGCTTCAAATTACTTAATTTTATTAAATTGTATGCCTTTCCGTTTTAATCTTCGCATGCTGAGGCACATCTTGCTAGTTGATATCTATGAATTTAAGTAAATTCCCAAAAGTTCCATTCAAGTTACTCTAAAATATGGCTCATATTTAATCATGGGTATGTTCGTGTTCATTTTGGCGAATCTAGCCTGTCATTCATGCTTTTATCCGAGCCTACTCTTGACCTTTTATGCACTTAAAGAGGGGCGGCTCTTTGTGTTTTGGGCTTCGGCTTTATTAAGAGTCCATTCACTTGTGTATTCGATTCACATTTCAGAGGTCACCACGCGAGTGTTTATCTATTCCAGCGGAGAGCAGAAGGTTTCCTTCCTTCCTTCTCGCGAGACGCCGCCGGCGTTTGTTTAGATTGGAGTGAATGAGTGAGCCCACTTAATATAATAAAGTGTTCTCGTTTGAGCAGACCCGCTGTGCGGCGATAAGCCGCCCCCAAAACAATCTTATCGCGGATCGAGACAGACGGAGACGGAGACCAGCGTGCGAATCCGGCCACCTTGCACTCTTTCGCCTCGTTTCGTGGTCGCTTCGGATCGGATTGGATCGCACGGAATGGCCGGTCGAGCGTTTAGTCTTAATAGAATCTCAGCGAGAGCACGACACGGGGGACATGGACTTTGACAAGATCTTGGAGAAGTGCGGCAATGCGGGTCGCTATCAGTACCTGATGATTCTGCTGCTCGGCTACATCGCCTTCACCACCACCGTCCACTACTATTCGCAGAACATAATTGGCTTTGTGCCGCAGCACTGGTGCTACCATGAGAAGCTCGCCAACCGGAGCTTTGAGGAGATCGCTGCCATCTATGCTCCGTTCGGCAAGGAGGCATCCTGCACCCGGCTGGACACCGTCGAGGGCGACAAGGTGACGGTGAGCACGGAGGCCTGTCAGCGTTGGATATACAACTATGACTACGGATTTCGCAGCATGAATGCAGAGGTGAGCTGAAGTAGACACATTGAACCTCTTAAGACTAATAGTATCCTCTCTTACAGCTCAACTGGGTCTGCCAGGATGCGTACAAGGCGCGAATCGGGCAGTCGCTCTTCTTCCTCGGCTCCCTGATGGGCACCTTCACCTTCGGGATGCTGGGCGACAAGATCGGCCGGGTCAGGGCTGTGATACTGGCTAACCAATGCGGATTCGTGGGCGACTTCCTCACCACCTACGCCTCCAACCTGGTGCAGTTCGCCATCTTTCGGTGCATTTCTGGTCTCGCTGCCACGGCTAACTACTATCTGATGTTTATTCTGGGTAAGCACTGCCGTATCTCGAGTCTTGTGTAGATCTGGGGAAAGCTTTTGAAACCACACAAACACACTCCCAAACTCGTACACAGTTGAGAGTCAACAACAGTGTCTACTCCCAATGATTGCCATAAAGACCTACTGTGTTACGCATCAGTTTTTGCTTTGAAAAAGGTTAATGGTACGATCTGAGGGTTAATTTTTGATTTCGAAAACCCACTTTTATTGCTGTCTGAGTTCCAGAGTTTGTTGTGGAATTAGGCATTAATTTTTGTTTATTCTTGTGCAGGTTCAACAACTGATTTGTTTCAGCTTAACTTTATTTTGGCATCTTTTGTTGTGGATTTACGTAGAAGCGTGTCAAGTCTTACTAGATACAATATTTCCAGACGTGCTGATTTTTAGACTTTTTAGAGTCACGTAAGACAATTAAGTCCTATTCCCTCTCATGGCTTCATGTTAAATAAATACAAATGTATATAAATCGCTTAAATAACGAAAAATAAGTGAGTCATTCTTATTAGTATATCTGTTTGGTATTTAAATTAGGAGAAAAGCTTTTTAAAGATAGTGTAGACTAGAACATCTTGAAGATATTACTAATAAGTAGACTGAAATATTTATTTATATTGAGTATTTTTAATAATCTTAAAACATAATATTTGGAGATTGCATTCTTCTAAATACGAAAGATATTTTGGAAGTAAACTTTTTCAGCAGGCATTAGCAAAGAAAATATCTATAAGATAGATTATACATATGTATAAGATAGACTATTATATTAGTTTTCTTTATATCAAGAATTTCATACAAATTCAAACACATTTATATTAACCCAACTTCCTTTTCCAGTGCTGGAATACTTGGCCCCCAAGCTGCGCAACTTGGCCATTAGTGGAACCCTCGGCATATGCTTCTGTTTAGGCGCCTTGGTGGCTCCCTGGCTGTCTGTGCTGGCTGGAAACTGGCGTATCTACCTCACCTGCTCGGCCCTGCTCCAGTTGGTGGTGGCTTTGTTCTACTTCGTGGTCCAAGAGAGCGCTCAGTGGTTAATCACGAGGACCAATGTGGAGGGAGCAATAGCCAGGCTAAAGCACATCGCTCATTTCAATGGAAAGGAGGTGCCGGCGAGCGACTTCGAGGCCTTCAGGAGGCACTGCATCGTCAAGAGAAAGCTGTCGAATCAACCAGAGCAGACGGCTGGGATTATCGATCTTCTGCGGACGCCGAATCTTCGAAAGACATCTCTGCTGGTGGTGATTACATTGTGAGTTATTTACATCCTTTGATTTCCTATACCATTCTAACTTTTGTCCTTTACTGCCTTCAGCATGCTGACCTCGCTGAGCTTTAATACCATCTCACGGAATGTGGAGGGCTTGGGTCTGTCGCCGTTTGTGGTCTTCTCCCTCTTTGCCGTGGTAGTGCCACCCTCCGGATTTATCCAGGGTCTGCTGCTGAGCCGTGTGGGACGCAAGGCCACGGCCTTTTTGGCCATGCTTTGCACCGGGCTGCTGTCCTGCGCCCTGGGCGTGGCCCTGTCCACGGATGGGGCCCAGCAGAACGTGACCCTGCTGCTGGCCTTCGCCCTGCCCATGCGCCTGGGTATCTCCATGTGCTATACGGTGACATCGCAGTTCTCCTCGGAGCTGCTGCCCACCTGTGTGCGCTCGCGTGGCATTGCTGCCGTGCATTTGGCCGCAGCGGGGGCCTCTTTTCTATCGCCCTATCTCATACATCTGGGCACCAAGCTGGCGGCAGCTCCCTCCCTCATCCTGGCCCTGCTCCTCATGTCCGCTTCCATGTGCACCCTGATGCTGCCGGAGACGAATAACAGGTGGGACAAATAACTAATTTCCAAGAAAGGTTTCTAAAGAGTTTATATGTACTTCTTCCTCGCAGGCAACTGCCCATTACCCTGGCCGATGGCGAGGCCTTTGGCAAGGACGAGTCCATGCTGTCCTTCGACTGTTGGCGCCGGCACGATGACGACGTGCCCAAGGAGCCGGCGGAGGAGGTGAGGCTGCAGCAGCTGAATGGGCAGGCCAAGCCGGAAGCGGAAGTGTAGTGATAAACAAAGCCAAAGAATGAAGAATAGTATTTCCCCCCAAAAGACTTTTGAACCCAGCCATTTCCTCAGGGGTTGAGAAGCAGTCAGACACGAAATAGTTGCGAAATTTGTCAATAGATGTGAAGTTTGCTTTATTTTATCGATTCACTGCTGTTCACAATTTTTGTAACACAATTTTAACTTAGCAACTTAGCGTTGAGCCAATCGGTATTGGTATCGGTATGGTTGCTGTTGTATTAAGTACTTACTTGTAAGTAAAAGGTTCATAAGTATCTTGTATCTTGTATGTGGTATCTTGTATCTTGTATTTTGTATTTTGTATTTTGTATCTTGTAAATGGTTATGTAAACTCTTGTAATTATGTAACGCTTAAATGCCATAAACATAACGCTTACAACTTGATCGACCTCGTCCCGCTCTGCTCCAATTGTCTTAGAAAGTCTTACAAACTCTGGCATGCAATTTCTAATCTTTGATTTTTCAATACCAATCTCCAGAGGCCGCAGCTGTGTTCTTTTTAATCTTAGATCTAAGTGTGAAGTCTAGCGCAGACGTGGTGGCGCGAAGTGACTTGGGGCCGATGCCGCCGGTTGCCGCCAGATTAAAAAAGTGGAAACTAGACGGGCAACGGTTCACCGATTGCTTTTCAGTGTAGCGGAAGGATTAACTTAACTACTCAGCTTCACATGATATAAAAGGGAGTCAGAGATTGTTCCTAGGGCAGTACAGGATGCAGGATAGATACTATCGATGAAACAACATAGATTTATGATTATACAGGAAGGCAACCGCAGCGTCTCTCGTCTATTAATATGTGTTTTTCCGTGTACATTACGTGTGTGAGTGTATTCGCTAAAAAAGTTCTCTACATTAACGCAACAGTGTAATTTTTTGTGGGGGCGTGGCTCCTTGGCCTAACATATTTCCCTGGGGACTTACATTGATAATAATCTAGCTGGGGTTCTTCTATGAGCAATTCTGGCGAATGCTAACAAATACAATGGGTACATAAATATTCTCTTCCTCCGATATCCTCCGATATATCTGATAATCTTATGCTGCCCGACTGATCCCGCAGCGTCGAAAAACGTTCTATAGAAATAACCTATCGCTAAGGTTTTAAGTAACAAATATATTCCATTTCGAGGGGCTTAAGTCTAGGGAATGCGATCGCTCGTCGCTTGTAAAGGGGCTTAAGTAGGTTTACAAGTATGTATCTCAGTAGATGTATATGTATAAAGTAGGTAGGTGTGGAGTCTGCATCGTCTTCCTCAAACTTCGTAGGTCTCTAATCAACACTAGTTCACAATAGTTGAATCCGAAATGCATGTACACACAGTAAAAAGGTAAAAAGATCGATCTCCCCCAGTCCTCGTAGACCGCCCCCAGAGCTGAGACTGGGCGCGAGTATCCAATATATTCGAGTATAGCACCATCGTCTCAGTGAGTGAGTAAGTGAGTGGGACCCGAGGGACGGCGGCTGTTAAAACACAGCGCCTTGTCGTCCGCGCGAGCTCCTAAGGTAAGTGATATAGTGGCTTTAGGTGGTAAGTAGTACATAGTAAGTAGTAGAAAAATATACATGTAGTAAACATTGAAACGTTCTGAAGACTTTAGAGGGAATTAATTATGACTATATGTATGTGTTGCTTGTATACTATATTTAAGGGGGTGTGTGGGTGCGATTGGGCTCTCAACGAATTTATGGCTAGATTAGAGAGCCGAACCGAACAGCAAACGCTTCAACCTTAGATTATGAACTATTCGCGGGTAGAGTTATGTTAGTATCGTGTATATACTATATGTATGTATATTGTGGGCTTTCTACGCTACTAAATACCATTTACTTTTGCAATATTTGCTGCTTATTGTTTGACATTTATCATATGCTGATTTAGAGAAAGTATTCTATGCTCACATCTCTGATCGACTGATCGACTGCGTAGAGCGGGTGTGTTCTGTGATCGATCGATCACCGAATCACCGAATTTCGCAGGCATGTGTGTGTTTCGAAAACATCGAGTATAAAAGACAAGCGGTATTTAGGCAACGAGTGATTCAGCAATTTTCTTTTATAAAAAACATCATCTATAAATTGTTGACAAGTATGTATCATTTGTGTCCTTCAACGTTAAATATTATATGCGCATTATATCCACGCTCGGGGTAAATATATCCACTTACACCAAAAGCATTCATAAGACTCGTTTGTTGTATTCTTAAAAGTGATTCCTCTGAAACAATGCCTCTTCAGTATACACTATTCGTACTATGTAAATTCCACAATACTCAGATATTGGAGGGAGAGGTGTGATATCATTGGCTGCTGTGGGAATTGATTGATCATTGATTGCTGTCGTGGGTCGCTAGCTTAGTTAGTTTAGTTTAGTTTAGTTTTTCTTTTAGTTTAGCTGAAGCTTAGCTGGATTTGCACAATGTTCGCGATATGTATGATGTCGGAATAGGTATATATATGTATGTTATATGCATGTAGTTGACCTTAGGATCTAGGAAACCAAAGAGTGGAAAATAAACCAAAAATTGCAGCATTTACAAAAGTGTCATTTGTATTTCTCGTATTCGAATATTACGGATAGAGTGTACACGGTAAGCTTATGCCTCGATTTAACTAGGTATTTAGTATATATATACGTTTAGTGGTATTTTAATCGTAGTTTAGTGCATACAGTATGCGAATTGCGATTGCCTCTCTCAGGGGGAGAGGTGGGGAAAAAAACACACATACAAACTCGCTTAGTATCTAGGGGGACCAACCTTGGGTCTCATCGTGGTTTTTACAGTTTTTCATGTTTTTATCTGCATCGAGTAGCTGAAAATAGCGCTTACAATTAGTGCCATAAACTTGATAACGTTTTGTTTTTATAGTTTTTTTTTCTGCTTTTGTTTTTGCCTTTCCGCCGTATTCGAGTATCATCTTCATCATCATCATCATCACACACTTAACTCTAACTTGTGTAAGTGCTGTCCTTACGACGCTAGTAATGCTTCTCAGAGTTCTTGTGATCGCTAATTGATAATTATCGCAATATTAATACAAATACAATACAATACAATACAATGCAGTGTTGCTGTGCCACTCTAACTGCGAGTTAGAGGCTCTTCCTGGCTCTAAACTCCCTATGGCAACGTGGCTCGAATGCCATCCAAGCTGGAGCGTAGCACCAAGCTGCCCTCCACCCAAAAGTTGGGACGATCCAGCATGTTCTGCCACAGGGAGAGCTCCTTGCCGGTGGCATCCATCCACTCCACCTGACGGCCATAGCTGCGACCTGTTCGGTGTAAGAAGATATGTTAATAAATGGGAATCTCTTAAGGAATTTTAATCTCCCAACTCACCTGTGCCCAGAGAGAAGCGAATGCCGCCGACAAACTCATTGCTGGCCAGTCGATCGTGATCCCAGACTGTTAGCTCCAAGGCGCGCTCTGACAAATCTTCGAGGGAGACATCCTCGTACACGAAAGTATAGTTCCAGCTGGGATGCAGAGTGCGCTTCACCACCGGCGTCTTTTGCTTGGAGCTTCTTGTGCGATCCGGCAGCAAGTAGCTAAGGAGTTGAGGGATTCACTTGGTTAGAAATTTACAGCAACTCAAAATATACCCAAAACCCACCTCTTGCAGAAGGCGTCGCAGGTGCCGTTGGCCTTGATGGGACTCAGGTGCTTGGCCTCCTTGACCAGCACATGCAGCTGGCCGCCCTTAGTGCTGCGGTCCGATTTGGAGGTCACAGACTTTATGCTGCCGCCAAACTTGCGCAGGTTTGAGGAGCTGCCCGTGAGCGAGGAGCCGCGCGAGAAGAACGACGACTTCAGGCTCTCCGGGGGAATGTACTTCAGGCCCACCACAATGTCACCCCTGTAGGTGGCCACCTCGTCGAAGGGTTCGCTCTGGAAAGTTCCCAATCAATTAGAGATTTCTTTATTTTATTTAAAGAATAGTTACTTACTCTTTCTTGGAGCAAATACCATTGCGACTGCGGATTGTCAAAGACGCGTCCCTGCAAATTGACACTGACTTCGCCGAGGAAGTCGTTCCGCCCAAACATGTCCGAGTGCCACACGGTCAGCCAGAGCGTACGCGACTCCAGGCTGGAGATGGGCGTGTGGAAGCGCATCGTCTCATCGAAGATGGGATTCAGGGTGTGCTTCTTGACTTTGGTTTTGCGCTTGCCGGCCTTCGACTTGTCGGGCAGCAGGTAGACCTGGAAAGTACAGACAGGACTTAGCAAAGATTGAAAAAGTGTATAAAAGTTAAGTAACACCCACCTTTACGTAGGGATCGCTGCGGTTGCGCTTGGCATCAACGGCGGCCAGATCCTTGCAGCGGACCACATGGATTTCCAGGGCGCCCAGTTTGTAGTTATACTGCATACCGAACTCCACTTGGCCCTTAACCACCACGGTGCCATAGCGACCCTCTCCGGCGCCAGAGTAAACGCTGGCCATGGACTCCGATCGAACCTGCATGAAGAGTTGAGTCTTTAGGTCACAATTCTTACGTAATTTTCAGTATCTGCTATCACTGTTATCAGTGTGTCGTACTCACCCCCAGGGAGCTGAGACTGCTCCGGTTCTGGTGCATGGCCACCAGCCGATCGATGTCCTCATCCGACTGCTGTGGCCACGTTTCGCTGGAGGCACGCGACTGGATGGGACTGGCGTTGGCATCTCCCTGACGGCTTCCAATCACCGGCGATCGTGTCAGCTCTTCGGCGGCGGCTTTGGCCTCCTCTGCAAAGAGAAAAAAGAAAATCCATCAATTAGCACTCGAGTTTTCCACAATTAAGGCTAATGACCCATGTACTCTGCTGCTGATAATGAATGATCATCACGGCCAATCGATGGCAAATGCTGGTGGTTATATTTAGCTAACGATCAATAGTTCATGCTGGTTACTCTTCCCCTTTTCTTTTTATAAAATGTATATCTTTCAAACTCGTGAACTAGCGACAACCAAGTTCTTAAACATTTTAATCATGAATTGTGGATGATGCAACATAAGGAAGATCAGTGGAGAGGAGAGCAGCTTGGGGGACATCGGTGCAAGGAGCATGCAGTTGGTGGCAGGCAGACGAAGCCATGACCGCCTACCTTGCACCGCATTCCGCTCCTGCTGCAGTTGCTCCTGCTCCCTATGCTCCTCTTGATCCTCCTGCTCATCGCTTTCCACAAAGGTCACATGCAGTGGCGTGCGACGGTGCAGGATCAGGGACATCCTGGCCCCTGGAGCAGCACCACCAGCAATGGCAGCCACAACCTCGACAGATTCCGACAGATCCTCCTCGAGGGTCTCTAGAAACCGGTCCGAGTTGGACCTCAGACTGTCGTCCCAGGTCCAGGCTCGTCGCTTAACGAGGGCTGCCTGCTGCTGCAGATGTGGCTGCTCGGGGGGCACAGGATTCGGTGTTTCCTCAACCAGATTCTCACTTTGCTTGCTGTTGGTCACCGCCTCGCGCTGCTTAAGCTCCAGCATGTAAGCGGCCACCTTGGCGTCAATGTCATCGTCCTCCTCCTCGGAATCGTATTCATATCGCTGGGATGACTTTCTGCTGCAGCAGCAGCCGCAGCAGGAAAAGAGACTACCCCTGGATTTGGTCGCCGGACTGCTCCAGTAATCATGATAGTTCCGCTGACGATGCCGCTTCTTGCCCCAACATTTGCCGAAGAGGCGACGCCACTTTGACTTCCTCCGAAGCTTCTGGGCTCCGTCTTCAGATCGCTTTTTCCGCATGCGATTCAAGGCGGCATACTGAATTTTGCCCGCCGAACTGGATGGCAGTTGGCTGGAGGAGTTGGCTCTGCCATAGTTGTGCACCCGAGCCAGCGAAGCCGGGGCAGGCTGGGCCGCTGGAGGGGATCTCTTGGCGGAGCCAGAGGCGAACACATTATAGCTGCCGGCGGCGGCTTCTTTAGACTTCGACTTCGACTTTGCCGCGCGTTGCGGACCAATTAAACGAGTCACTCGCTTCATTTTCTTGACTTTTCATTTCACAATTGCGCGTTTTGGCGAGATTAATTGGTGACCGCTTTTTTTTTGGTGTCATCTGCAGTCGTGTATCACTTTTGGCTCACTTGGTTTCGCCAACCAGCTGACTGTTGATGTCATTTGATGGATTTCCCAATTTCCCCCGCAACACTTTGAGTCAATTAGAGAGGTTTGAGTTTGAGAGATACGAGCAAGAGGCTTTGGTATTGGCAAGATGAGTCATTAGAGGGGAATTCTTTAATTTGGGGGTTTAAGTTGAAGATATTTTTAGAAGAGAATAAGCTGTTTGGCCTTTAAAACACATAAAAATCCATTGGGACTTAATTATATATAATTCATATTGTTTGGTGGAAAGTTTCTAATATAGTTGTGCTTATTTGTGGAAATTTATAGAAATTAAATAGAGGTGTTCTCTTGTTTATAAGATAAAACTTATCAAATCATCCGCAGAATGTTTTGTCACGAGAATTCTTGGAAAATTAACCCTGACAACTCGATCACGACAGATACAAAGTTGTGTGTTTGCTTTATTGGTTCTTTGTTATTTGCCACAAACTGGTTCAGAAAAAGCTGATAAAATTGTTTCTCTGATAATAATTTATCTCTAAAAAGTTCGCTTGAAATTTTTGCACGCTTTCGTATTTATTATCTGTCAGATATATCGGATATATCAGTGCTGAACTTCATGATACTGATTGTTCGCCGGGCAAGTGGCCCTTTTGATAAGAGGCCCGGCGACAAGCAATCTTTTTGGTTGTTTGGACACGTAATTGAGGCACTTGATCGCCGCTTAAGGGGCGCTTATCTTAGATAGCTGGCACCTGGCCCATAAAAACAGCCAATTTAATTAAGTCGAAATGCAAAGCGGCCCTGAACTTGCCACAGCCTTGGGCAGAGCGACCGAAATAAAGGTGTGAAATCGAAGGGAACGGCAAACAATCGAGGCAGCCAACCAGCCAACAGATAAAACTGGGTCAGATTACACCCAGAGCGTTGAGAATTGCCCAGCGATCCGAATGTGCAATTAAACGGAGGAATATCCCATTAAAACGGGCATTTCAGCGCCACTAAGGGGCCTCTTAAAGGTCTTTGCATTTGAATTTATATTTGAATTTCTTTTATGCAGTCACGATTTGTTGACAAATATCTCATTTCGTTTTCGCTTTTTTTATGGCACTTCTATAATTTCCGCTGGGCTAGCACAACGCCCGGTAAACGTGAGTGGCAAGGCCAGAGCTCAAGCCCTAAAAACCGACAAAAATATAAAAAAGAAAGAAAATAACAAGCCAATACCGAAGCCCCAACGAAATAAAAGTCAGAGCGAACGAAAGACTCTATTCACTTTCACTATGACAGCGATCGGTTGGCTGGAGTCGAGATCGGATCCGGAGTTGGAATTTCGCGGTATGGAGCGCATCCAGTCCCGTTCCGCGAGGCCGGGCAACTGATCCGCAGATGGGTGTCGCAGCCAGAACCCCGAGAATTCCAGAATTCCTCAAGAGAACATGGTCAGGGCGAACGACCAAATCTAAGTTTTATTCAATTATTCAAATATTGAACTCTGGGGTCGCGAGGGGCGCCTAGCCAATGAAAATGCAATTAACAAAGTCACGAAAAGCACTCTCCGAAGGAGGGTTGATCTTGGGAATTGGATAATATATGAAGTAATACATTTCCGGAGGTTATTTAATTAATTTTTTAATTTAAATACATTTAGTTAAGCATATTAAATTCTTTTTTTAACCGGAATATAGCGATTCTTTATACGTTTTTGAGTCTTTCAATAATTATATTAAGCGATACGTTAAATGATCTTTGGACTTTCCAATATCATAAAGTATAGAAATATTAACTTTGCTTAAATCTATCTTGTGAAGTATTACTTTTAAGGATCTATTTTAATGTTCCGTGCCTTTTATTGCAGATATTTATATTCTATTATACTCTAAATTGATCATCTCTTCTATATAAAGATATAACTACATTTATCTTTATTTGTTTACAAGTAAAGTTCCAATATTTCTAGATCTCGCCTCGGTATCACATCGAGATTTGCAGAATGTATATGTAGAGATACATATTTCATATGGCATTTCTGGGTATTCCGTCTCGGCTGTCGGGCAGAGAGGTTAATTTAATTAGGGGTCCCACCAGATCTTGACTCCCCTCCGATCGGCCGCAACTAAGTGTCAGTTTCAGGGCGATCTTCCCCAACCCGTTGCCCCGTTCAGGAGCTTCCGCCATGGGGCAGCAGCGATAATTGTAACTCGATTTGATTTGCATAATTGTGGAAATCGTTTTTCGCTGCAATATTACGAGTATTGCATGCAGCGTGGACCCCCGCTGCCTTTGTTTTGTTTTGGGTGCAAAACACTTAAACGGCTGCCGGATGGGCACGGACCTGGTGGCGGACTGGAAAATGTAAGTGGACATGGAGCACGGACCACTTCCGCACTCCGGCGGTGCAGCGATGCACGAAAATAGATGTGGAAAATGGGTAATTGGCAAACAAACCTCCTCTGGTGGCGATGTCACCTCCTGAACATATATATTCGAATACATTTTTAATGCCGCAAAATGAATAAATAAAAGAAATACATACAGGAAGTAACCTGAAAGAGCTCTTGAGTACGAATAAGTGTACAGAAGTTCAATAGCGGTGCCGAGTTCCCCGGGTTAAAGGGGGGGACACCTTTTTAATTGTGTTTTTTGGCCATAAGACAAACGAGTTGGTTGAACTGCGAGCTGAGAGCTGAAAACTGAAACTGTGCAAACACAACCTGCCGCCTGGAGACAAACACACGCCATTTAGCGATGGCAACGTGAAATAGCCGAAAGGCTGAAGAAACATTGTTTTTCCATTAACCGAAATACCCTCCTTTTATTTCTAAACCAAATAATGATAAATTACCGGAAATTCTATGCTCTCTGCGTTCCATGGCAACTTAATACATACTTTACATGGCTTATCCGAGCCTTACGAAAGTTTAATAAATAATTTTAATGCTTTATCTGCGGTTTAATTTGCCGTAACGGCCAAGTCTAAATTATCAAAAGGAAAACATGAAAGGCATTTCACCGAATTGTGTTTCCATACGATTTCTCTTTCAATGATTAATTATTTTTCCTTTATAATGAGTTTAATAATTACAATAAATTTGATTCTGTCAAGCTATATATATAGGTGTGAACAAAAATCTATTTATAACTTTAGGTTAGTGTATAAAAATTTTTCAATCAAACTTCATATCTTTAACACTTAAGAAAATATTTTAAATTCAAGTATTCATATTTAATCATTATCTTTATTTTATAATCTTCTGATGATTCATTTCTTTCTGTGTGTGCTTAGTACCCACCTTATAACAATAAAATTCATTATTATCTACCACATTTCCCTAGTTTTTCATTATTATTTGTTTAAATTATTTCCGAAGGTATTATCTAAATTTTTGTCAAACTTCACCGCACGTTTTTTCATTCATCATCAAGGTGTGCCCTCCACATCGAACTTCCTCATCAGCTACAGCTCGTGGAAACGCTCCCTCATCCCCCAGAGTTCCCTCTCTTCCACTCTGAGTATCCCCCATCTCTAGGTGACACAGCTAGGTTCAAAGCCCGCCTGCACCCAGTGCTGCTTTTTGAGAGTCGAGTTCGAGTTCCATTGACCAAGCCAAGCTGTGTATAATTGCTGGCCGCAAAAGCGAAAACAGCTTTTGGCCAAATAATAAATAGAGAACGCCTACGCCAAGCGGAACAGAGCTATGGAGCTCCTCTAGTATATATCCAAAACTACTTCTCCATCATCACCATCATCATCATCATCGCTGACTGCGCAACTGTGCGAAAATCGCTTTGGACGCCACAACTGGAAACTGAGCCGCAGTTGGCTTCGAGCGGAGCGCTTAATATGGATACAGTTAATTGACCTTGATTGGGTTTATTTCGGGCAAAGCAAATGTCTCAGTCTGCAGCGTGTGGAGTGTCTATAAGTTGGCATAACAACTTCATTATTATCGGGAGGCAGGAATCCGGAAGGAGGCGGAGGTGGAGGCTGAAGCTGAGGCGGCTGGCATTCCTGGGATTCCCGGACCCTGCCTAATCAGCATAAAGTAGTCTGCGATTATCCCCCTTGGTCAAAAATGCCGGTGACAGGTTTTCCCGGCTGCTTACACAGAAATAATTATAATATTTTCTATTATTGACATAATAATTTAACAAAAGAATTTGTGACTTAACCAAAAAATATTAAAATTGATTTATCTGTGGCCCCTGAAAGTTCCTAAGCTCTTATTTATGTTGTTTGTTTGACTTAAAAAAGAGCAATTTGGACTTTTTTTTTGAACAGTGCATAGCCTCGCCTTAAGGTCATCTGTCTCCCACTCGTCTAAGGATCAGATTCCTGGGCTGACACGAGGAAATATGTTGACTTCGCCCACGACTCCCACTGCCACTTGGTGTGAGGAATTTTTCATTAGGAAGGAAGCAATTTCATGGCCGGTTATCCGAGCTCTAGCGCCTGCCTGATGTGCGTGACCCGCTCGGAACGCACTATCCCCGCCACCCTTGGCCAAGGTGTGGCCTACCCCCGGAGTATGCTAAAGGTAAACACTGGAAGGGAAGGAAGGAACGAAAAGAGCAAGCAACTCACCCGCTGACATGTTGAGACGTTTGCGCGCATCGCGCTTGGAGTAGAGGAACTGGAAGCCTGCGCCTAGTTTCTTGCCCGTGGAGCCACTGCCACCACCACCACTGCCAACTCCACCTCCACTAACTCCGGCACCACCACTGACAGCCGCTGCTCGAGCGGCCAGTCCTGGCGAGCGGTATCGCGCACTCTTGGCACTGCCCGTGGCCGAGACAGTGGACGAGTTGGAGGGAGTGTAGTTGAGGGCGCTTTGCGACTTGGTTTTGGGCGTGCTGGTGATGGGCGCACCACCTGCACCGGTGGTGGGCAGGCGTGGCAGGGAGTTAGTGCTGGCCACCACCTGGCCGGAGTTAAGGCTGCGCGGCAGCGTGGAGCGTGCTCCGCCAAACTGATTCGTCGGCGACTCGTCGCTGGAGTCCGTCTCGTAGATGGCATCCGGCACACTGGATCGCCGCACATCCTTGGTGGAGTCACCGCCGAGGGAGGAGCCCGCCGACGAGAGCCAGGGCTTGGCCGGCGAGGACTCCAGCTGGTGGTGATGGGCGTCTCCGCCACCGATGCTGCCGCAGGAGCGGACGCGGTCGAGCTGCTCGCGGCTCAGGCTCTGCTGGTGCTGGCTGAAGAGAAGGTCGCCTGCCGATCGGCGCTTTGCCACAGCCAAAGCGGACGCAGACGACGAGTTATCCCTGTCCAGTTGGCTCAGCTGGCTGAGCCTCGTTCTGCTGTCGCCATTAGCCAGTAATGCCGACTCAAAACTGCCGCGCCACGAGTACCGCTCGTAATCGCTGGCCATGCCGCACTCCTCCCCGGCGTTGTCCGAGTGTCCGGGTCCCGATGAGGATCCTACTGCTCCTGCTCCTGTTCCGGCGCTTGTTGCTGCTCCTCCCGGATGATGAACGGTGGCCTGATGATGTAAATGATGTACATGCGGCGTGATGCCATCAAGCAACAGGTCGTGGGATCTGCTGCGCAGCTTCAGCTGTTTCAAGGGCATGGCCCTTAGCTGTTCCTCCACCTCGTCTTCCTCATCCTCCGTCGTCGTGGCCGAGATCTTGGCCTGCAGCCGCCGGTGGTGGCGCTGGCCCTGCGGCGAGGGCGTCGGCGTCTCATTGCCACTGCTTACCTCGTGCATCAGGGCCACCAGCCGGGTGCCGATGTGTTGCATCACCTTGGCAAACAGCTGCGGCGACCGCTCCGTGGCGGCCTGTTCCTTCTCCTCATCCTTATCCTTGGCTGCTTCTATCGCAGGTTCGCGCTCGCCGCCTGCGGCCACCTTGCTGAAGGAAGCCACCAGCTTCTGGTAGACCAGCGCCTCCATGGGCACGGCCTGGCTCTCATCTAGCAGCCCGCCATCGCCACGATCACCCTCCTCGTCCACCTCGAACTTGTTGATGATCTGCTGGCAGCTGGCCGAGATCTGGGCCTTCAGCTGGCCCTTCCGCTCGCCGCCTTCGAGGTCGGAGCTGGTGTAGTCCGAGGAGTCGTAGGAGTCCGACCACGTGTCCTCGCTGCTCAGGTACTCGACTATCTCACGCACCTGGTCGTCGTTGATGCCCGGAACGGTTTTCATCAGGCGGGTCAGCTCGTTCTCGAAGTAGGCCAGCTGAGCTGGCCGGGACTTGGTTAGCCTCCGCTGGGAGCTGGGCGTGGTGCTGCTGCTCTGGCCTTGGGCCTGGTTGGGCGTGCTGGGCTTGCTCTGCTGCGCATTGGCGGTGGCCACGATCAGGGTCTTGAAGAACTGCCGCATCTTGCTCATCATCAGGTTGGTCTCCTCGTCGGAGCTCCAGTTGTTGAAGCTATCCTTGCGCACCAGGTTGGGCAGGGCGAGGTTCCTCCTCTGGCTGGGCACCAGAGAGGCGGCTGTCGATGCCGCCGCTGCTGCAGCTGCCGCAGCTGAAGTGCTGGGCAGATCCATCTTGGCCAAGCTGATCTGGGACGCAGCCGGCTCTCGATCCTCGCTGATCTGCTCCAGTGCCGAAGTGGGACTCTTGGGCGGCTCGCAGTCCGGCGCCGCCTTTAGCAGATCATCGTTGCTGCCCACAAAGCCACTGTCCCGGCTGTGGTGGTGCTGTTGCTGCTGCTTCTTGGCCTGGGATTGCATCTGCACTTGGCCACTGCCGCCGGGCGTGGGCGTCCGGCACTCAGAGGGCTCCAGGTCGTGCAGCTTCTTTTCATCCAGCGAGTCGTGGCGCTTGCGCAGCTGCTTCTTCCGCTTGATTGTGTCCGAGGAAGAGCCATCGGAGGCTCCGGCGTTGGCCAGATGGATCACAGTGTCGTCGCAGCCCGCCTCCGATTCCGAGGTGTCCTCTACTGTGGCGGCAGCAGCAGCGACCGTCACCGTGGCATCCATTGGATCCGCCTCGGGCAGAAGGAGATTATCCAGCGATGAGTTGTGACTGCGAGGCGTGCCCCTGGCTCGCACCAGACGCTTGCGGCGCTGACTGGGACTCGGATGACCTTCACTGTCGCTGCCCACACTGCCGCCACTCTCGTCGCTGTCCGCCTGCTTCTCGGCTCCGCTGAAGCCCATGAAGCCCGAGAGGAAGTACTTTTCAAGGCGGGAGGAGGCCAGGTCTGAGGCGCCGCCGCTCTCCAGCAGCTGCTCCTCGTGCGGCAGCGAGTCCAGGCTCTCTGAGCATTCGGAACTCACCTCCGAGGCAGTGTCGTCGCCCCTCGTGTCGATTGAGCTCATCACTCGACCGTCGCCCAGGCCGAAGAAGAAGTACTTCTCCAGCTCGGAGGCACTCAGCCGATGGTGGTGCTGCAGCGTTCGCTGCCGTCGCCGCTCTGCCAGATCTTCGTCCTCCAGCTCGGCGTCCTCGTTGTCCGCCCGCAGAGAGGCCACCTCGCTCTCCTCGCAGCTTTCCTCGACGATGGTGTGCAGGGTGAAGTCAATGGCCGATCGGTTATAGCCCCTCAGCTCCTCCTCGCGATCTACGTAGCCATGTCGGCGTCCGTTCTCGCTCTCGCCTTCGGCATCCTCCGAGTCCGTGGCTGTGGGCGTGGTGGTGGCATTGCTCAGGTTCTCATCCTCCTCTTCATCCTCCTCACCTCGCTGGCTCAGCTCCTCCACCCAGGAGTCGTCGTCGGCCAGGCCATCCTCTAGACAGAGTTCCGGCTGCCCGCTGCTGGTGGGCTCGTTCAGCGAGTCCACACTGTACGAGTCGCGATCGCTGCTCAGCAGTTCCATGGCGCGCAGTGAGTCATGGGTGAGGTTCTGGCCAAAGCTGCTCGGGCCCGGGCCTGCTTTGTTGCTGCTGGAGTTGGTACCCGTGCTGGTGTTGGTCGTAATCGTTTCGTAATCGCCGCCAGCCTTTGTTGCAGCAGCTGCACTTTCGTTGTCTTTCGTGATCATGACCAGGCTGCGGTACTTGGCTGAAAGTGAATTTTTTGGCGAAGCCAGTTCGCTGGCGGATGCTGTGGCTGCTGGCGAAGATGCAGCTCCTCCTCCTGCTTGGACAGACATGACTCCAGCTGATTGGGTGCTCTGTAGCTGGCGAGCTCCGAATATCTTGTCGTAGTCGCAGCCGTCGTTTTCACCGCTTTCAAATGCACGAGGTGTAGCCAGCACTACGTCACTGCCGCCGCTGCCTCTGTTGCTGCCGTTGTTGTTGGTCTTTTGTGCTGCGAAAGCGTCATTATGGCCAGGTTCGTTGTTCGTGGTAGTGGTATCGGTATCGTTAGTTTGACTGTTGTTGTTATTGTTACTGCCAGCGTATAACGCGGAGCGTGGAGCGACCGCAACGTTTAACATCTCATGTTCGACTGGCGATGGCTCCGACTCCGATTCCGATTCGAATTCGCTTTCGGAGCGATAGCGGCTGGCTGGCTCTTCGGCTGCGCCATCGGCTTGAGAGCGGCGAGCGACAGGTAGGCGAGAGCGGAGTGGTACCTGCTCGAGCGGCTCAGGTGCTCCGCTACTCGCTGCCAGGTCGGAGTGTGCGTGTGCGGAGAGCGAGTCCAGCGAGTAGTCGCTGTTTTCGTTTATTTTGCATGCTTGGCTGCATGCGCCGACCCTCTGCGTTTGCTCAGCTGTTCGCTCTTCCTCCTCTTTCTCCTCCTCCTCCTCCGTCGCCTCTTCTTTCGCTTTTTGTACCTTTACCTGTCCATCGCTGTTTGCCTTTACCTGCGCACAGGTAGACATCCCATCGTCGTCATTAGAACTTGGTACGCTTGAGAGGCTTTTCCGCGAAGCAGGGGCCGTCGTGCATTCGTTGGGTTTCCCGCCAGGTGAGGCGGCGCTACCTGAGTGGGCGGCAGCCAGAGAAGTGCTGGGTGCACCCGTGGTCAGCTGCAGGTCCTCATTGATTTCGGCCACCCCTTGGCGCAGGCGCTGGAGCTTTATCTCCAGCTGGGAGTTCTGCTTATGCAGCTCCAGCAGCCGATTCACATCGTTCGAGATGCTGTGCAGCTCCTCGCAGGCATCCATCACATCATCTCGGCGGCGCTCTAATTGCTCCCGCTCCAACTGTGGCTCGGGCTCGGGCTCGGCGTCTGGCAGAGATCGCATGCGATGCAGCACCACGCCGTCACCGTCGTCAGTCTGACCGCCCACCACCACAATGCAGTTGGCCAGCTCATCGCTTGAGTTGGCAACGCGGTGGCGTTCACTTTCATCATCGTCGTCGTCGTCGTCGTCGCTCGATTGGCAATCACGTGCGGCGGCCACCTTCTGCTCTTCCTCCGCCTCCGTCTCAGCTTCGAGCGGCTTCACATAGTTAAGCACTATGCCGCAGTCGGTGCGCTCGGTGTCGGTGTCGTTGTCGGAGGAGTCCTCCAGATTGGCCTCCGACGAGGACAGGGAATCACCCTCGGTGGAGGAGCTGCGTCGCTGT
Source organism: Drosophila punjabiensis (assembly GCA_008042585.1). Classification (NCBI taxonomy): domain Eukaryota; kingdom Metazoa; phylum Arthropoda; class Insecta; order Diptera; family Drosophilidae; genus Drosophila; species Drosophila punjabiensis. The sequence continues at coordinate 19,065 of VNJR01005398.1, forward strand.
CGGTGGGCGCCCGGCTGTCGGTTGACCACAAACACCTTGTTGAAGCGCCGGCGCTTGGGACGGCGATCGGCCACGGTTCCGGTGTCATCGGAGTCGCAAGACTCTGAGCTGGAGCTGGAGTCCGAGCTGGAACTGGAGCTGGCTTCGCTGGTGGTGCTATGGTGGCGCTCCAGCTGCTCGGCTTGCTCCTCCTTTTCCTCCTCGTCCGCCTGCATGGCGGCTGCCACATTGTAGCTCCGTTGGGTGGCCTTGCGAGGTCTCATCGCCTGATTCGCCTGCTCCTCCTCCTCGTCGTGGCTGCTGGTACTACTGGCCTCATCGGGACTGCTGGCCGCATAGCTCTCGCTCTGCAGATGCGAAGCGGCGGCGGCGGCCGGTGATGATGCCTCATCGGACATGTTGCTCTCTGTAAGTCGATTGGAGGACAAATTCTTGGCAGCTCTGTGCTGCTCTATGGGATCTAGCTGCTGGGCCCTCGGTTTGGGCTTGGGCCTGGCCACATTTTCGACTGCAAGTCCGCCGAAACGAGTTATTACCGCAGGAGTTGCTAGTGCTTGTGCCTGTGTTTGCCTTTGCGTCTCAGTCTGAGTCTGAGTTTGTGCTGCTGCTGCTGGTACTTGATTTTTATGTATATTCGTTTCCACTTCTTCTTGGCTGTGGCTGTGGCTGCTCCTCTGGTTGTTGCTGTTGCCGCTACTGGCCAGGTAGGTTTGTGTTGTTGCCGCTGGCCGGGTTTCGCATAGATTTCGGCTCTCGGAATGGTATTTGCTGGCATTCGCCGCTCTCTGAGCGTCGACGGATGTTGCTGGCGTGCTCAGCTTATCACTGGCGACACTGGCAACATGTGTCTCCGCTTGCACTGGCAATGTGCCGCTGACGCCGCCGCTGGCACTGTTGCCTTCGCTGTGTTTATCATAAACATTACACAATCTCTGAGTTGTGGGCGTTGTGGTGTTACTCCTCTTGGTGTGGATGTTGCTGCTATCGTCGCCGCTCTCACTGTTCCCGCTGCTGCTGCGACGCGCGTTGCTCGTTTCGGGTTGTTGCTCACTCGACGGCGAACGCGACGCTACTAAACTTGTTGGCTTTGGCTTTAAAGCATTGCTGGCCATTTGTTGGTAAAGCTGTTGCTGTTGCTGCTGCTGTTGTTGCTGTTGCTGTTGCTGCAGCGAGTTGGCAGCCCTTGTGGTATTGGTGGACAGCGTCTCCAGACTCCTGCCCGCCGTACCATAGCCCGAGGTGCTCGTCGACGAGGATGATGATGAGTGCATGGATGAGCAGAGCGACTGTGTCATCAGCGATCCCAGCGAAGCACTTAGCTCCGGGGCCGATGACTTGAAGCCACTCAGGCCGCGCAAACGTTGCGGCATCAGCGGCATCAGTGGCGGCGGTGTGGTGGGCAGCTGCTGGCAGCTCCTGGTGGAGACCGGCGGCGTTGCATCAAACATGTTGTTGCTGGACGCCGCCGCCGCAAACTGCTGGGAGTAAGCTGCCATAATGGCGGCGAACTGCTGCTGCTGGCCGGCCGCCTGCCAGAGTTGCTGCAGCGAGGCGGCAAGCTGTTCGTCCTGCTCTAGGAGAGGATTCGCGGAGCCCGGCAGCTCTGCCCAGTTGGGATAGGCGGCCATCGGCACGGGAATGGGCACAGGCACAGGTATGGGCACATACTGCGGCTGTGGTGGCAGCTGCTGCGTCTGCTGTTGGCCGGGATTGCAGCTGCAACGGCTGTGATTGTGGTTGTGATGGTTCTTCAGGAACCGGGTCTTAATCCTGGTCTTCATGCTCAGCGGATGCGGAGGCGGCGGCACTGGCGGCGGCGTCTGATCGGAGCTGGTCTGTGAGCTGCTCTCGGTGTTCAGCACGAACTCCTCGTCGGTGCCCGTGTCGCTCTCCCGTATTCGGGAACAGTAGCTGTTTCTCAGACCCGGCGGACGGCGCTGGACTAGCGGGGAGTCGCTATCGCTGGACTGGCACTGACGCACTCGGGGCGGCGGAGGCGGGGTGGCCCGGGCCGTGGAATAGGCAATCATGGTAGTGGTGGTGGTGGTCGTGGTCGTGGAGATCATCGAGGGCTCGAAGTAGTCCCAGTCGCAGTCCTCCACATTGCTCACGATGCTGTGGCAGTGGTGAGTGGAGCAGGAGGAGTCAGAGTCATCCTGTTCCTCCTCCTCCTCCTCTTCTTCGCCGTGACACGACGAGGATGAATCCGAGTTGAGGAAGACGAGCTTGAACTCGTCGGCTTCGACGCTGTACTGCGACTGCTGCTGCTGGCGTCCGTGCTGGGTGGAACACCTGAAGTCCAGCTCCGATGACGACGACGTTTCCATGGCATCGCACCCTCCTCCTGATTCCATATCACCGGAAATCGCGGACAGCTGCTGCTCTGCGCCGCCTGTGGAGTATCGTTTGCGGGAAGTTAGAGCCGTCGTCGGGGTTCGGAGGCAGCCAACACCACGGAAATACTGGTTACTTGGACACACACACGCAGGTGAAATACCGGTTGTCCCGGGGGTGAGTTCTCCCAGCACCAATGTTAGTTAGTCGCTCACAGATGGGTTACGGGTTACGGGTAGTGGTGGATGAATGGATGGATGCACGAAAACTTACAGCTAACATGGGTTAAGCTTGGATGGTTTTGGCACGGTGAACACCAAAGATATAAATAGAAACTACAAGCTACAAATAGGCACCAAAGCAGGGTGTTTAAGGAGATATTTATCAGTCCCAGCAAGTAGTCTGTGGCTTTATCAACCCCAATCAGAGAAATGTTATCTAGGCCCACAGTACTCCCCATTGAACTGTTTTCATGGCAAAACGAAAGCGATATTATCCATAAATATACAAAAGGTATCCCATTTACCTATAACTGATGGGAGATGTTACGAATTAAAGCCTTTTCAAGAACTACAAGCTCAATTACTGTTTAAGTTAAAAAAACCCTAGTGTAGGTAATTTATACAAATTCAGTTAAATAAATGTGTAGATGTGAATAAGCCAGAAGGCTTATGTGTATTTCAAACCCTTTGGTCATTTAATACAATAGGCAGGTGGTTATCCAGAACCGAGTTGTACCAGGCAACTATTGGAGAATAAACTGAACAATCGACAAACTATTAATACAAAATAATGCTTAAAGTCCCACTAAAAAATCCTTCAAAAACCAACAGCTTTTTCCTAAAATAAACCACTTCAAGATACCCCTTTTTGAGAGTAATGCAAGTCAAGTTCAAGCCAGCTTTAGCCACTTTATCCGGACTAAAATTGAATATCCCAAAAGCATTTCTACATGGCTCAAGCTTCACCACAATCCCGTCTAGAGCCAGTTCATCGACTCTTGATTGATTATGAGTCTCTGCCACAAGGTTTTTCATTCCTCCGTGGCATAACAAGGACTAGCTTGAGTTTGTGGAAAGGCTTTTAGAGTTTCGGTAACATGGCCATGTCCTGCCCGAAAATGCACAAACAAAAAGTGCACAAGCTGCTGGCGGTGAATGCATGCACACAGAGTCAATCCCCGTCAGCCACAAGGTAAACATTTGCACAGGGCCTTCCCCGCCCCACACTCACGTCCTGTCCTCTAAGCACTTTCTGCGATTCCCAGGCCAGAGCCCACATCGGAGCACAAAAGGTGCGCGAGATAAGATTAACGCTACACTTTTGACAGTCCCGCCGTTGCGTAGCGTGTCGTTCTGCCGAAAATTCCAGTGGGCGTAGCTTTCGTTTTGGATGCTCTGTGGGCGGTGGCAGCACAAGGACGTGGGCCGGGCTCCGGGGTACGGACAACTCATAGACACACGCTGCGTTGACGGTCGCAAAACAGGAATGCCGCAAATCGCAAAATTGAAACATAACAAAAGCCGGCCGAGGCGAAAGCGACAGCTCTAACCGCCGGGTAAAATCCTCGTGAAAACTCTCAAACTCGTCGAGTGGGGGCGGAGTGGAAATCGATTTATGAGTTGCCGAAAAAAAAAAAAAATCAACAAAAATGTATCCCGGCCGCCCAAGGCTGGGTTTTCTGACGGTCTCGGCGACCCAAAATCTTTTGAAGCAAAGCGCCAACTTTGCTTTTAAATTTTTTGCCGGTCGCTTGTGGTCGTGTCGCAGCCAATGGTTTCGGGGAAAATTTAACTCCAATTGCGGAGGGGAAAGTGGAAAGTCTGCTTTGAATCAGGCGAGAATTGATTGCATACTTTTAGGAACTAGCTGAAATTGCTGACGACAGAAAGTGTTGCATTCTTTAGGGAGCCGCTGACCAGGGAATTTCAAAGGGGATATCTTCCTTAGAAGTTTCCTGTCGCCTAGACTAACAGATACTCTAATAAGCCGGAGGGTGGAAGCATTTAATTAAATTGTTAAATTAGCTGCTCTTAATTAATCATTAATCAGAAGACAAGTTAACTATTAACGCATAAATTATATTACATGTATGATTTTTACGATTTTCTTTTGTTTTCAAAATTACCTAAACTGTTCCCAAGCAAAAAGTGTATTTAAATTACCATTTCTTTGTTGTATTTCATTATCTTTTTAACTGAAGATAGTGCAGGGCTTCTTAAGGTGACACAGTCCCCGTCTGACAATGACAGGCAACTCAAGAAGCAGCCACCTTCAGGAGTCCCCAGAAGGAGCTTAATTAATTGAGCGAAATTAGACGGAAGACGAAGCCCTTCACAAAGAGTTTGTTAGTGGCACAGACGGCCATTGGCATTGCCGCCACCCTCCATCACCATCAGCATTAGCATCAGTACGGGCATTAGCGTTACCATCACCAAGTTAATTACATATAAACATATACTTAGTTACACAGAGACAGGCAAATACATAAAGTACACTGGGACACTATTAGGTGCCTTAGATTGAAGAGTAAAATCGATGTATTCTGGGAGTATTTCCCTATGACTTGATTTTTCTAAGAGAGAAATATGGTACTGGTACTTCTTCGTTTTACTCTTCATCTTATTGCTCAGTGTATTTGTGGGGAAATAACCGTTGTTGTCACTTACCTTCCTCGGCGGCCTTCTCCTTTTCCTTCTCCTTGCGACGCTGCAGGACCACTTTCTTAAAGACCACGGCGGCCGCCTCCACTGCATTCTGCAGCTCCTGCTCGCCCAGGGTGCTGGTGTGGGCGCCGGCTCCCTGAAAGGCGAATGGGAAACCCAACGAGTTAAGCCTACTTGTTCGCTGGCTCTTTGAAGGTCCGCCCACTACTCACCGCTGCATCATCCGCGTTGGCCGAGGATTCCAGGGATTTGCCGTTGACCGGCTGCTCCGGCCCCTGGGCATTAGTGGTGCTCGGAGGCGGACTCTCGTCCTGCTGGCCGCTACCGGCTGCTACTGTGGCGACAGGAAGTTCTGTTTTTTTGAGGCGCATGGCTAAATCAGAGTTTCTATGCATAAGCTGTTGATGGAAGGAGTAAATGTGCTGGGGCGTGCTACCTGTGGGGGCGGTTAACGGGAGGGAGAGAAAGGTGCAAAGCGTTCATCAATCGGGTGCCGGAGCAAGCGCAGCTACTCAAGGTTCTACCGAGCAGGGACCGCAAGAATTCATTAATAAGTCAACTATAAACACGCAAGTATTTATGCGCAGGCGGGAACTACATAAATATTTACTTGGATTGCGGGCGACAACTACACTTTGTAAATAGGGTTTCAATTTCAATTTAACTAATCTATATGTTCATGTTTAATGCTAAATGATTACGGTATTATGACACTACATGTAAGAGACAATTACAAATAAAAAATAGCATTAACATATAAGTTTATGTTTTATTACCAAATATACATAAAAAGGAAATGAGATGATGATATATTTCTCCAAAATATGTTTTTTTTAAGATTCATTTATAAAGGCTAAAATTTAGTAGTATCATAAGTAAGAACGTTCAAATTTAAATATAATAATAATAATAGTATACTATTTAAAAATGTTTTTACAAGCGTATAGCTTTATATTTTACTATAGAAATTTTAAATACTAAACAAAGTAAATGTAACTGAAGAAAGATAAATTCAAATGGATTTTTTTTCGAAAATTTCGAGTGAAAATTAAAAATTAATTCGGGAACAATTGTAAGCTATAAACAGGTGCAAGTAATGTTTTGTTTCTTTAAACTACAAAACTACATTAGTGGTTATGTATTCAGCTTTTTCTGAGAATGAAGTGACCATGTGGTGTATCATTTCTGGTGAGGATGAAAGGTGCTTCAGCCAGAGCTGGTAATAATTGCGGTCCCTGGACTCTTTAGATGCGTGGGCGCAGAAAGCAACCATAGCTACTGTTATTGCTGGAACTAAAGCTTCTACGTGACTCACCCTCCTCCGCCTCGCCGATCCCAGTGCGGCTGTTACGGCGACGCGCCTGCGGAATCTTGGAGTTGCCGCGCGTCTTGTCCAGAATGTCAGCCAGTGGACGCGGGCTGGGAATCTTCGAAGCCTCCGTCTTCTTCTGCTGGGGCTGTGCGAGTGAAAACCAAGAAATAATATTTATTTATAGATGTAATTCAATTTAAAATTATATTTTGTATAATATTTATTGATTGAGAATATAAATAAAAATCCACCCACCTGAGTGTTCTTCTCGGGATGCGAAAAGGAGCGCCGGGTGACCGGCTTTGGTGTGGTCTTGGCCCCCGAATCCTCGGAAACAGAGCGCATCTGTTCAGGCTTCCGCCGCTCGGCGGCATGGCTCTCCGAGGCACTTCCGCCTGACGGAGCAGCTGGCTCCACTCCCGCGCCTCCTGCGGTGACATCCGTGGCTTGCGAGAGCTGAGCCAGCTCCTCCTGCTGCATTTGCAGTTCCCGAGACTGGCGTCGCCGCAGGCGATTGTGCATCAGCGGAGTGCGGGGCAGGGCGGCGCCGCCGTAGAAGCCCTGCGGGGTGCTCATATCCGGGTAATATCCAGGCACTCCACCGGACCCGGCAGTGGTTCCCAGACCCACGCCGCTGCCTCCTCCTCCATAACCGGAGTCGGCGAGGACGTTCTCAGCACTGTAGATGGGTCTCTGGGAGGCGGCCTGGTAGCCCGATCCGTCGTCGGAGCCATTGTTGTAGATGATGCGCGGCTCACTGCTGAAGCCCGCGTTGTAGTTCCGCTCGTACTGCATCTCGTCGGACTCGAGGAAGCTGGTGGCGCTGTCCCCGAAGTAGTCCACGTACTCCGGCCGGTTCTCCAGCTCTTCGGTGACGTCGGGGAACTGGTGGAACTGCTGCTTGGCCTCGCCGAAGGTTCTCTCCTCCTTGAGGCAATCCTGCCGGACCAAGCGGCTAGGTGAGCGACTGGCGGAGCGCTGTACCGCAGTGGTAGGAATCTCCGGCAGCAGCCTCCGGTTCTCTGGATGCCCCTTCGTGTTTGAATACTCCTCGTTGCTGTGGCTGCGCACCTTAATCATCTTGGCGTGGGGGTCTCGAGAGTGGTGGATGTTCACGCTCTGGCTGCTGGAGTACTGCTCGCCTGTGCCGGTGCCACTGGCACTGGCCACACTGCCACCGCTGCCCAGATCCGTGGTCCCCGCGGCGGGTACGTGCGGCTGCGAGAGGAACTGCCGCGGATTCTGAACGCTGGGAAAGAGGAAGTTCTGCTTGGCCCTGGGCGAGATGGGCATGAACTTGCCGGGCGGAGCGGCGTGCACGGTGAGGGTGTTGCCGCTGGTAAAGGCCTCCGGATTGGGCAGCGTCTGCTGGCGCATGAACTCCGGCGAGCGGCGGAATTGCGGTGAGGTCTGGCGCTTCGGCGGCGATGTAGGCAACAGCTTGACATGCTGCTCGGGATTCGGCAACGTCGCCTGGCGCGTCATCCGCGGCTTTGGCATGGGTCCGGAATCCTGTTCATCGCTGGCCATGCTCGAGGCCTGCGACTCGTAGTTGAGCGGCGGTGCCGGATTAACCGGCACCGATGGTTCGTAGCCCGAGGGCAGCAGCTTGTTGCGATGGTATGTGCTCGGCGGCTCCGGGAACGAGGTCTGGCGCATGAAAGGAGGATAACGCTGCTGCTCGCCAGGAGACCGCTCCGGGGAGCGACTGTAGAGGCGGTTCGGGGATGTGGACATATAGATTGCCGGCGTTGGCTGGGCGGGCAACGTGGACTGACGGCGCACCTGCAGACGATGGTGCGTGGGCGTGACCTCCAGCTGGGGTTGCTGCGGCTGTTGTTGCTGCTGCTGGGCGTAGTTGTCGCAGTCGCCCACTGTCACCTCCACGCCCACTCCGCCCATTCCCTGTGACGCCGCCGTGTTCATGTGAATGACGTCGTCGCTGTTGTAGGCGCTCGGATACAGCGGACTCTTCTGCAGCTGATGCGGCGACGTGGGCGCCGTGAGATTCACCGAGTTGTAGTTGGCCAGGTTGGCCCCGCTGCCGCTGAGCGCTGGGTCGTTGGTGAGGCTGCTCGGGAGCGTGGACTGACGCAGGACCCGGCGACCCAGCTGCCACCGGCTGGTGGCGGTGGGCGTGGCAGTGCCGCTGCCGTATCCAGCGACGTGCGCGGGTCGGGGCTGCTGGGGCAGGTGATGCTGCTGGTGGTGCTGGTGCAGGGTGGGATAGCTGCCCGCCGACTGGGCCTCGATAAGGTGCTGCTGCTGCGGATATAGATTGTCGGCCACCGGTTGCTGCGAGTTGGGATTATTCGGATCGTCCTCGGGATCTGTAAGTGGGAAGTGTTTATAAATGTATATACCTCATGTCATATGGTATGCCAAGGACGCTACTCACTTGATATGGTCCAAGAACGGCGTATGCTTTTCCTCAGGACATCGCTGGTGGTCAGATGGTCGACAGCCGTGCAGGATCCCAATGTATAGGCGTCCTTCAGCCAATCGCCACTCGCGGACTGGATCTCCCTGCAAGAGCAACAACATTGCCATTTTAGGAACCAGAAAACTTCGCCAAACATTGACGCCACAAAAGTTATCGGTGCGACGAAAGTCAACAAGTAAAGCGGCGGCGGAGTCACCGGATTCAACGTCTGCCCATGCCAGCGACAATCGACCGACTGTCTTGGCTCACTTACTCAAAAATACGACTGAATGCCGGATTGTCTGTGGAGCAACACCAACACGAGCTGGAGCAGAGCTACCCAGCCTCTGGCCATGGTGGATCGGAAGAGTTGAAGCCGGCAAGGCACACTGGCTTGGGTTTACATAAACATAAACATAAATTTGCAGATACATTTTTTGTGAAAAACTTTTCCTGCCCGGCGAAACCTCAACGCAAAAGTTAGGTGCCCAGAGACTCCGAAGAAATAATTAAATATTTAATGAATAAGTCAAACTTCAACCGGAAGTTGGTCTTATTTATATATATTACTTTCAGGCCGACACCAACTTTAATCAAACAATTGCATATTAAATGAAATATAAAGTAAAAATACAGGCGAGGCAACGAATGCACCTATATTTTATGTAAGAGAAATAAATATTGTCGGTTGTTTTTATCTTACAAATATTTCAAACAATTAGAAGCTACATTTGATTTTAAATCTAAGCAATCGATTCTCAGCCGAATTTTATAAATAACTTTACTTTAATGGGAAGCTGTTAACTTAGTTCCAAGAAGAAGTTCCATTTGACATTATTGCATTCGTTAAACGAATTCCATTGAACGAGCAATTCTATTTGGATACAATATCTATTAGTTTTCCATGCAACTTGAACTCACTTTATTAGAATCATCAACAAATTCCAAAGAATTTACCCTTTTCTTTTGCAGTATGTTATGTGACTTGATTAAAATGATGAATGCTGAACTACATTGGCCAACGAATATAATTGGCTGTGACTGTATTTTGGTAAAATAATGAAATAATTGTCAAACTTAGAAGTTTCGTGTATCTCTCGGCAAGACACTGTGCCGTTTGAGTCTGATCTTGGGGGCGCAGTCAAAAAACTGAATAAATTCCAACTCGCACGCAGACCAAGTGCAGCAGTTGGAGGCATTGACGCCTTCCATCGATGGCCACAGAGGGGCTGGGCCGCATTGGTAATCGAAATCGTGGTCGTCATCGCCATCATCATCATAATTATCCGGCAGCTGCAGCAGACGCGGCCAAATTGGGAGTGCGTCAGCGGCGTTGACAGGCGTGAAATCGCTGGCACCTGTAGGCGACCTGCCGGATTCTTGGGCCCGGGAAATTTACATATATGTATGCTCTACGCAAGTATCTAGTTGTCGAGTTGGCCAAGATTTAATTACTCAAGCGTCTGCGCCTGGCCTTGTGCACTCAATACGGGCATTTCTCAGATGCGAAGTTGTTTTGGGACCGGAGTCTGGGCTTGCCCATTAACACTGAACCCTTGGGTGTGGGTCGCCAGTCTCGTCAGAGGCAATTGTTGAGTTGCCAAATGTTGGCACAAACTAGCTCGAGTCTTACGATGTTGTGGTGACACACACAGGGCGTATGTGTAATGTATGGGGCGCCTCAAAAGGGGAAAACGGGGCCAGAACGCACAGAGTGCAGCTCATTAAACGGCCGGAGCACTTGTTGACAGTTTGCTGTTGGCACAAGGGACACGCTTGAGCTTACGGAAACTCCTGCTTCTCTGAAAGGATGATGGATGGATGATTTCTGGCAGCCTTTGAGTGGGCTAATTGGAAATTTCATTCATTCCCATACATAGGTTGCTCTTCTGGGAAACTTTGAAAGAGCTCTGGAATTCCCAGGAATCAATATAGTTCTTCGGAGGACACGTGGTATTTGCATTTAAGCCGTTTTGCATGTAATATAACCAATCAAAAACTGAATGCGATTACAGAAACTGTCAGAACGCAAAAACTAAAGAGCAGAGTGCCCCAAACAAACAAAACTCCAAGGTAACAAGAGCCAGAGCAACCAAAAACCTGCCTCATCATTTATGCAGAACATCAGTTGGCGGCCTGTGACACCAGATGCCTGCCTTGGCAGCGATGGGTTAAAATTGAAAATAAACACAAACGGGATAACTCATTGCAGCCGAGGTGAAGCGATCTACTATCACATTGCGTTGTGCAAAAATAAAGCCCATTTCTGGGCAGAAGATACTATTCTATACTATTCCATGTGCGCTTGCAATTGCGTACTTTGTCGAAAAATCTGCAACAGGCTTTGGGTGACAATTCCGACAATGCAAAAGCAACCAAAAGGGCATGCAAAATTAGATTGTAGCCATGAAAGCTGCAGTATTTGCGCTACAAAGTCCGGTGCAGGAAAAATATAAATGGAAACACAATACCACACCAGAGAAAAATAAAAGCGTAAACTTCAAGTGAAATACAAACTGAAAGCAACCAATAAAAACATACATAGTTGCAGGTATATAAAACATTGTTTGGAAAATATATTGAACCAGAAACCGAGTTTCTATCCCGAAAACTTAAAATATATCATGCATATTTGAAAGACCTGTGCGGGTAAAGTTGGAGTTTTTTCTAAAAATAGAAATAGAATCCCTAAATTCACACTAATATCAGCTTTAAGGTAAACTAGAATCCTTTTGCATACACGCGGTATTTTATGGCGATTTTTCTTAAGTACAGGAAAATATTTTTATGAGTGTAGTGTTTGGTTCTGTGACTTGGTTTTCGTGTGCGTGAGTTGGATGCTTGAGGGTTATATTTAGAGAGTTGAGTTGTTCGAGTGACAGCCAGCGACAGAGGCACAGGAAGAGACGACCACAGAGACAGAGACAGAGACAGAGACAGGGATAGAGAGAAAGACAGGATGAGACTTACATTTGCTTGTGACACACTACACACACCCAGTCCGTGGTGCGAGAGGTGAACTCGCGACAGGCTTTGCACACGCGCAGCTTGCAGACGCGACAGGGGGCGCCGCGGTTCGTGATGCGGCCCAGTTCGGTGGTGCAGCGAGCGCAGTGGCGACTCGGGTCGCTCGTGTGTGCGTTGTGGTTGTTGTGTTGTTCGAGCTGTTGTTGTTGTTGTTGTTGTTGTTGATTTGGCTGCATGGTTGTCTGTTGTTGTTGTTGTTGTTGTTGTGTGGCATCGAGTGGCTGCACTCCACCAACGACCTTAGCCGCACCCTTGCGTCTCAACGCATACAATTCCGCGCGCAATAGCCTGTTGTTGTTGTGTTTGTTGTTGATTATATTGTTGAAATTTCATTGGAGTTTTTGTTGTAATATTTGTTGTGGGTGTGGTTTTTGTGGATTTTGTTTGTGATGGATGTGTGCCAGTAGTGATGGGGAGTTTTCCAGTAATTGGGGTGTTGTTGAAATTAATATTGAAATATTGTAGTTTTGGTTGAATTCCAAGATTTATTAAAATAATTGGAGGTGTTGTTGAAAATATTTTATAGGTGGATTGGTTTTTAATTGTTTGGAGAGGTTTATTTAAATGTTTAAAGAGGTGTTGTTGAAATTGTTGTAGGTGTTTTTGCAAGTGTGCACAGCGTGTGGATGCGAGTGGTGGTTCCGTTGGCGGTAGTTGTGGGTTACGTTGTGGTTTGTTTTTGAAATTGTTGAAGTTTTGGTGGCCGTCATTTAGGGAGAGGGGTGGCAGGGGTTCGGTTTCGGGTTGGTAGCATAATTACGTGACAGACGCATAGACATTTTAGTTAGATTGTTGGTTAAGGAACGAAAACACGTTACAAAAGTTAACATGACATGTCGAGACAGATATATAGAGAGCGAGAGCGAGAGCGATAGAGACAGAGACAGAGACAGAGAAAGTGGCAAGCGTGTTGCGGGTTAACGTGTATGAGTGTTGGTGTGTGTGTGTGCGTGATGTATGTGTAATTGAATGGAAAGAGACAAAGAATAAAAAGAACACACAAAAAGTTGTCATTAGTTGATTTAGTAGCAATTTAATCGATTTTCGAATTGAACTTTGGTTAATTTGGTTAGCATGGTTTGGTAAAGGCAAAATTTTCACGTGCGCAACATATTGTAAATTAATTAAAGTGAGTAGCCAAGAGACAATAAACCAATTATAGCTTGTTGCAACAGGATGTGCACAATGTTTGAGCTCAAAATTAAATAAAATTATGAATGCAGATAAAATTGTGCTTGTTTGACAGATGGATATTGAGTATTCCAGGACATATGCTGTCAAAGTGATTAGATTAGGCGAGCATGTAATATACATAAGTAATTTTGATAAATTCCCTCCATTAACCCCATTATAAATCTAAAACGAAAAGGGATTCTTTGTAAGAGTTTAAACTCGTTTTTAAGACAGAATCAGATATGGAGATTCAAAGAGTTAGGGGAACCCTTTGAGCCAAGAGACTAGTTTACAACTAGACTTCCGCTACAATGACGGTTCAATTAACTGAAAGGAATCAATTTAGGCTTCGCCTTGTATACATTTCTACAGGACAATGGACATCTAATTAAATCCCACATACACGGACTCCAAGCTGCGGGGAATTTATGCAAATGATGGACGTGTGAGTGAAAGTTGGCAATCCAATTAAATCGGTAATCAAGCGTAAGTCGATGTCCGGTTAGCAAATTAAGTTTGAGGTCCCGCCATGTCGCTACGCTCCATACTCCCGGGATTTTCGGGCTTTCGGGCACCCCCGCAGCTCGTCCTTGAGCCGGTTGCTTAATATTAACGCGCAGCTGGCAGGCGAGAGCCATAAAACATGGCCAGGAGCTGCTGACACATAAAACAAACAGAACACATGGACGGCAACGGCTATGCTTAAGTTAATAGCACTGAAATTCACATATTAAGATGGTAAAAAAAAATAACCCCGGTAGCAATGTACAAAGTGACACTCGTAATTAGCAATAAATCAATTGTTCCCTTATGAAGTTATTTTTAATGAATGCTTATTTTTTTTCATGTTTAATAACAATAATCCTACGCAATGCTGACATTTTTACCGCTACTGTATGTCAAAGTAGACCTTTCGCAAGTGTGACGATGTGATGAGTCAGTGAAGGAGTCACGCAGAGCGCATAAAAATCCAAACAAGACTTTGGTTTCTGTGTAAATTATGCTGCTCACCAGCACCGAGTACAGCTATTTTTAATTATAATTTTATCTGCAGCCTAGCATCGGGCTTGGACTGCGTGCGGGCTTTATTAGTGCCACAAAATTGGCAAACGACTGTTGTAGGGCCTAGTCAAGCGGCCATCAAAGCGGGGCAGGAAACGGAAACGAAAGCCGAAGCCGAGGCCGAGGCCAACCAAAACTGTTGCATACTCTCGGGGGCACCAACACAAACATGGTGCGGCACTATGTAGCATGTAGAGCGGTGTGCTTTGGTGAACTAACCACGGACCACGGCCACAGCCACACTCAGCCCAGCCGGGGACATGTTTTATTGGCCTGGTTAACGCATAAAGTCTGCTCCCGCCGTCAAACAGCAAAGCATGCTGCTTTTCGAAGTCTCATACTCCGCAAATCAACGTTGAGCTCACACTGGAAAAACCTGCTGCCATTCAACACATTTAATTCGACACTTTGCACCTCATTCAAAGGGCAATAAGCGTGAATAAGAGGTTGAAGAATAAAGTGAAATTCGGTTTGGCAAAATATATTATTAAATGGAAAAGGAGCATTAAATAAATACTTATTATGGTTTGAGTTCTGGCAAACTCCTTTTTTCCTTTCTTCTAAACTTCTATAAGCTATCCAAGTAATATCTAAGAGTATATTACTCTCCTTTTTGCGGCTTTAAAATAAAAACAATTCAATAGAGCTCCAATTTAATGGATGATATTTTTCACCACAGAATTCAAAAGCTTCCTTAAATTTATTGCCGTGCAGCAGTGCTCATGTTTAATGTTCCATCTGTTGGCATGTCAGGATCGTATATACCAGTCGACCCGATGGATGGGAGTCGAGATGTGGCGGAAGGTTTCGTGTGTTCAAGTGCTCGAGTGCTGATGTAGTTATAGTTGCTATGTGGTTGTAGCTACACGACCAGCACCGGCTGCGTTATGAATTAATAATCATAATAAGCCATTAGGGCAGCGCCGGCGCCATGCCGCAGCAGGAGAAGAAGCAGCTACAATGGGCTGCCAAAAAGTGCTAAACCTAATAGCCATAAATTCACAGTGACCATGAAAGCGGTGCAAAGACCTGGCTAAGCTGGCGGCCTTTGTTGGCTGGCGAAACAGTTTTCGGTTTAGGGAAATGATTAAAAACCCTAACACGGCCTAAACAAATAGCGTTACGCATGTTTCTGATTGTCCTGTCCCCTAGTGCGAACCGAGCTGTGTGGAACCCTGTCCTCCTCCCAGGCTCTGCGGGCTTATGCAAATAAGCAACTAATTAAACTGATGTAAATCAGCTGCGTCCTGTTTCAGGGTCCCGGGCGTGGGTCGCCCCGGTGGCCTTTTCGGGCGTGTGACCTTTCGGGCCAGATCGAACACCTGCTCCGTCGGCTTATTAGAAATCAAAGGAGAGATAACATTGCCGGCACGGCGCCCACGAATTTGCGCTTTGATGTTGCCATGGGGCAGCAGCCGACAACGGCCAAATAATTCGCTTCTCTGGAAGCTTACAGAAGCTAATGCAATTGGTCTGGCCTCAGATGTTGGGGATTTTTATATAGAAGAAGGTCAAATGCTTAATATTGGCACGGAACAAGATATGAATTGGTTGGTTTTGTGGAACAATTTCATGGAAATTTAATCATATGTTTTTTTATGCAAAAAATAAATATAAGCTTTTAATTATTTTTCAGCGAACTCGGAAAGTTAGACATACGCATGTTCTTGTCATGTTTAATATAACTTCTAGTAGCTTAACCCTCAAAAAAATCAATACAAAACTGTCCTATTTTGTATTTCATTGTAAGATAAATGAATAAAAAAGAGCTGAGGCTTCATAGAATATCCTAGTTTTTCATTCTTAATGCTAACTTTCAGGTATGCATTGTATTCAATTGCAAAAGGCAGTAACTTTAAATTCCCGTCAAATGAAAAATAAATCTGATATTTTCTGGCATGGCAGCTGTCGGAAAATCCACTAGAGAAATTATACGCCATTCGTTCTCTGCTTTTCTGCCACTCCCCCTAGGTTTTCCCGCTAAAATATGCCATAACTCAAATCGTCTCTGACCACAGACAACGGCAGCACCGGTCGTTGGCAGCACCGGCTTGTCCATTAGATTTACGATTTTAATGACGCCAGACTCTGGCGCTGATGTGCCAGAGAATGCGAATATAAATAATTACCAGGCTAAATATGATTTGTCCACGGAGCGGGGGCAGCTGAAGTGAAGTGTCCTGGAGGCTGGATGCTGAAAGCAAGGACAATGGCCAGTAGCTAAGGCGATGGCGCTCTGGGTCTCGCGTTTCCGTTTCAAATTAAAACTTTTTGACAGCGTCACAAGGCAGGAGAGGAATATAATAAAAACCTGCGAATACGCCGACACCCGGGGGCGCGGCTGTCAAGGTGGACAGTGGCGAATGTACGGCGGCTGCTTTAAATTAAAGTACATTCGACCGGCACCGGAGACCGGAGACCGGGCAACGGCACCGGAAATGGCCCGCCATTTGCGCGCCTTTTAATTATGCAATGCACGACAAAATGGCGTCACTCGCGAGGGCATGTGTGCGTCTGAGTGTGGCAGTAAGTGCTTGAAAATGTTATTAGTTTTAATTAATTTTAAATGTGCGGGCTAACAACTGGGCAGCCAGCCGGAACACGCAACCGGCCAAAAACAACAAAAAAGTGAAAAGAAAACGTCAAAACCTTCGTGTTTGCAGCACGGGCAGCGTTTTGCACTTATGCAGTTTGTAAATTATCCTCTTTGTCGGTTGACTTTTTGCCTTTCTGTCAAAAACAGCGCATAAAATAAACCCAAATGTGCTGCCTGGCCGACGAGTCGCGGTCGTGTGCAAATCAAATTAAATGCGAATTTTGTTGAATTTAAAGCACTCGCCGCACACGTGTCGTATGCTTAATGGGCCAGGACCATAAACCTAAATAAACGTTGCGGCCATTTGCCTTTTTTCATACGTGCATGTGCTTAGTTTGGCCAAGAGTTGTTCTCGTGTTTGCGGCCAAGTCGGCGGATACATAAACTTTATTAAATGGTTCGTAACATCGAGAGGACGGGTGTAAAATGTTTTATTTTACAATGTGCTAAAAAACAGGAGTGTTTGCGTTATTTAGTATTTATAGTTTTGGCACTACACCGTGCAGTGGGAGCAGTTTAGCAATCAAATATACTCAATACTATCAGAAATATAAATTTAAGGTATTTTCTGTCATTTACTCAAGATATTTAATTAAAATTATCTTTAACTCATGTGCTAATCTTAGTCTTTTTTCTACAGGAATTAAAAATAGTATTAAAGTTGTTATAGAACAATATAAAAAAAGAAAAGGTTTTAAGACTCCTTGAAAGATTCGGGAAAACCCCCACCAAAATGGAAGGCAGTAAATTGATAAGTCGCAAGGGAATCACTTTTAAGCAAGCAAATCTCAAAGGACACCTTAGCAGGGTATTCCGCTCCTGGTGTTTCCCCCATCGCAGACTCCAACTCCCATAGTTAAACTTCGATTTGACACTGATAACCGGGCAAGGGACAGACAAGGGTTCAGCCTTCAGCCCCCAGCTGGGCCCCGGCATTTGCATAATTACATATCGAGGGAGCCGAAGATCCTGTGGCGCAGGAGGAGGAGGCGTTGTCACAGCTCCCGGGGACATTGACACCGAACCCGGGGCCAGACAGAGCGGGGCATATGCAGAACTTTATATCTGTGTTGGCCACGGCACGAAATTAATGGTCCTCTCCCCTTTCAGCGGTTGGCAGACCAGGAGCACAAGGGTTTACATTAGCTTATGGCCCACAAGGCGATGTCCTCGGCCCGGGCTTAAGTGGCCATCTGCAGATGAATGATAGTGGCCAGGGGCACAAGCCGCAGCCAAGACAGGGCCAGGGCCAGGGCCTCCCTTTTTGCTCATAATTAGCCTAATAAGGAAATAATAATAGTTGGCTAGTGCAAATTGCTGATAAACTTATCTTGGAATTTGTTAAGCGGCAGGAAATGTGCACAAAAAGAAAATCTATTAAGGGAAGTCGGAGTATTTATATTATACATATAATCTAGCAAGGATAATATATAGTTAATGTATCAAAATACAGACAAAAAGTATTTTAAATACTTTGACTTGTAAAGTTAAATTCCATGTTTTTGTTTTTATAAAAAGAGTGGCTTATTTCTGTTAGTGGATCAATAATTGAGTTAAAATGGCACTTTGCCGTTATGCAAAACTGACATAAGTTGGCTTTTTGTGGGCCGAAGTAAGCCACTGAGTCGGGTTCGTATGCGCAATATTCATGAGCTGCATTACGCATACGCCAGGTGTGCAGTTCCAGTGCCAATCCCAGATGAAGTTAATGTTAACATGCGTAATGAAGTCGCTGCAGCAGGATTCGGCATATATAATAAATATCGAAATTCCTGAATAATTCAGCAAATAAAGCGCTTAAAGACCGACGTCACGAGAACAACGGGAAGTGGACTCCCCATAAATTTTGTGGCATAACATATTTTGATTGCCGCGCATTTCGCACGCCGTTCCTCCACAAGCAAAAAAGACAATAAAAACGCGAGCTCCAAGATAAAGTCGTGCCATGTGGCGTTCGAAAAATAGCTCACGGCCATAGACGATACACAAATAGACCGTGGAGATGAAAGAGCCAGGGCCAGGCCCGGCTCTCCTGCCCGCTGGGCTGCTCCCAGCTGGTTACATTTGTCACATCTCTGTGACAGTTACCAAAAGCGATTGCCGAATGGCAAAACTAGAAAAGTGTGTCAGTTGCTTTCAAGCAGGAAGAGGCGGACTCGAAGGAGGTACCTGCAAAATTTATGGCCCAGTTTTCGCCGGGAAATCCACTTTCGCAATGACACTGAAATTGCCAAACATTTATTACTTAATAAACGCAGAACAGAGACCGAACAGCCGCAGCCACTCACTGCGTGGCCGGTCAAATGAAATTGAAAAAGCCCCAGAGACGGAAGAGAATGAAAAAGTTTTGTGTTAAGGGCTTAAAGGGGCTTGGGCCCCTACCCCCGAAAATGATGTTCGAGTTGTTTTCGCAGCAGTTTTGGCCTTTGTGCTGGCTGGTGTTGTTGTTATTGCTCCGCTGCCTCTCTTTTTACAGCGCTTAACTGAGCCATTCGTGCGTTAAATTATAGCCAAAAGTCTTTTGGGGCCTTTGGTCTGTCCGCTACCAGTCTGTCCGCTGCCAGCCTGCCAGTTGCCGGTTGCCTGGTTTGCTGTTTTCTGAGATTTGCTTCAGCGCCAAATCAAACAAATCGTCAATTTGTACTTTCATTTACTTTCCTGCGCGCTCAACGATGAACAACAGAAAGCAGGGGGCAGGGAGCTGAGAGCTCAGAGGATGTGGAGCAAGCGGCAAGTGGGTGATGTTGTGCGGGGCGCACCGGAAATCGCACGGCTGCCATTTTAAGCACCGGCTAAATAACAGTTAATCGACGCGTCGCCTGCCAGCGTTGTCATCGTAGCCATCGTAGCCATCGCAGCAATGATTGTCGTCTTTGTTGCCATTGCTCATCGCTGGCTGTTTGCCGTTCAGGGTTCCCTGTTGTTATTCTTGGTCTTCACCCACTGTTGACCTTTGTCTGCCATTCCGTTTTGGCTTGTTTGCCCGCCAGTTTGTTTATTTGCTTTAACTTTCCAGCAAGCGAGCCCCTTTCGCAACATTAAAAACAAGGGAAAACGATTTTTTAATTGACATTTGGGTTGCCTAATTGGCCGGACCATCCTCGTTGTCCCTTATTGGCCGAGGGAAAAGCGCATAATTTAGCTTGAAATGATGATAAAATGATCCCTAGAAGGTAGCCAGTATCGAATGGCATAGGAATTCTCGGAGGGTCTTAATGGGCAAATTGTTACAACCTATTTCTGTATTGTTTGAGCTAAATGATTTCTGGGAACTATTAAAGGTATTTGTGTTGTGCTGTTTTGTTTGTGCTAAACATTAAATGTATCTGATTTAGCAGGAATCTGATTTGGCAGGAATTGCAACTCCTAAAACTGCACTTTGATGTTCAATTACTTTAAAACCTTACAGGATTTATGATTTTTAAACCGACAAAATTTCTCTACAATTTAGGGAATAATACCTTACCCTTTTTTTCAATTTGGGTAGATTTTAAATGGAATTTCATCCCTTTTGGAAATTCAATGCTTGTGCTCCAATCAGTTATGACCTAGATTTTGTGCTGTAACTGATATTTTACCAAAGTCCACTGCCGCTCATTATCCGTAATGAAATGCAGCCATCAATCAGGGCGAACCTGGACAGGACATACATAGCTCGTCCCCGCACGCAGTAATGTCTCCATATGGGCCTTCCTGGCAATCTAATGAAACACGATTTCCGTTTCTTTTCAATAAGCAATCAAGCCGCAGCCTGAAGATTAAATATATATGCACGCGTGTGTTATTCTCAGTGGGAACACGGTGCCCACATATACGCAACATGCCATGCATGTCGCATGTCCTGAATACCGGATAATGCTCTATGACAGCCGCGTGTACTCGTACAACGAATTTCAATATTTTCATTTATGGCCTCTGCCCGTGTTGCTTCGGGTGTTGAGTTTTATTTGTTTTTTCTATTCGGGTTTTCCTCTCGTTTTTTTGTTGTTATTTTTGGCGCATGTGCGAATACAACAACAACATGGAAAGCTGGAAAAATGAAAGCCTGCATTGTTGGCCATATTTCGTGATTAATATTTGATAAGTCCCACATGTAAACTAAACAAAATCAATATCCTCAGTCACCTGAGCGAGCTCCAGGGGTGGTGGCCTGGGGGTGAGAAGCAGGTCAAATAACTGGACACCAGGACACTGAATATTCAGCTGGACTCGGTCCGGGCCAGGAGATATTTCATTGAGCCCGCAAACCCACACCGAGTGTGTTAATATTCAAATCGGAGCCACGGAAAGGATGTCGAGGAGCCATTGACATGAGAGTCACGTAACTTGACTTAAGTTTCGAGTTTGTTTCCAAGAATTCGACTTATTGACAGACGCGCCGAAAGTTATGAAAACATTAAAACGGAACGCCTGCCCTCGGGCGGGTCTATTTCCTTTCCTTTCCTTTCCTTTTTTTCTTCTGCCGAAAAAAGGGTCCCTGCTTTTTGGCCAAAATTATGGTACACACAAAAAAGGCAATAGGGAAAGGAAAGGAAAGTGAGAGAAATGCGAAAACGAAACAAAATTGCTAAACACTTAGTCAAATGAAGCTGCGACTGCGAGACCCGGGCGCATTTTCCGGACGAAAGCCTCGGAAAATTTGCCTCTTCTTTTCGTATAAAATTATAAATTTATGGCTGGCGTCTGCACAAAGAATAAATATAAATAAAAAGAGTCATGAAGCTGGGCAGGGGCCAGCAGCAGCACAGTAAACGCTTGACTAACTGCCAGGCGAAGTGAAAAAGAAAACAGCTCGTAAAAGCCGCCAAAATAGTTGACTTTACACTCTCCTGCTTTTCACCTCATCTCACCTCGGTGCTAAAAATGCTTTTTGTTGCTTTGCCAAGTTTTTAAATGCGTAGAAAAAAAAGGTAAACGTCGGAGCTCTGGTCGAACACATTTTTTCTGGCTTGGAAGTACACCTTTTAAGCACTTTAAATGCTGTCTCAAGAGTTTTCTTTTATGATTAATAAAGTCTTACAATTTTAATACTTCTATTAAGGGAGAGATCCCCTTTAAAGGTTATAAGCTAAATGATATTTTTACAGTATAGAACTACTTTAATTAATATTTAACTGTTTAAGCTCTCTGTTACAAATATATTTTCCAATCTTTATCTGTATTTAACCATTTAACTATATCCTTACAGCTTACAAGACACTCCTCAGGTGGACCTTTCCAGTGTGTAATGGGAGCAATCATGGTAAATCCACATAATTCAGTTGTAAGTGCGAATTAAACATTCTCAAGTTGTCTGCCGGTGACAATGTGAGTTCCCCTGGCAGACTCCGTCACACTGGCTGACCTTTGCAGCCCAGATGGCGGCCACCAGTGGCAGTGGGAGTCGCAGTCCCTATCCCTATCCCCCATCCACACCCACTCCAGACGGACTCACGGCTAACCGTAAATAAAGTTGACTCGCCGACGCCATCGACTTCGACTTCGACATCGGAATGGAGAGCTACGTGCCGCCGACGACAAATTGTACGTGCGTAAATTGGCCGCCTGCCAAAAAGGTTGTTGACTTATGGCCAAGAGCCCGCCGCCCGGCCGGCTCACAAATTTGGCCAGCAAAGTGCCGTTGCCTGGCACTCGCCGTCTTCCGTTTTTGGCCAACACCTCCTCCTCCCTCCTCTTCCTCCTCCCCATCGTCTTCTTCGTGGACCGTTTCCTCCCGACGAGGAACGAGCGTGACAATGTTCAATTCATTGCCGGCCATTCAGAATTTTAAGTAATTGAAGGCAACGCACACGCTAACTAGCCAACAATTCCGTTTAATTATGTAATGTCCAGACGATTTACGACCCAGTCCCGAAAGGCACCAGGGGAAAATGGATTTGCATTTTCACGCTTTTCATCAAATTAGTTGGCCAAAAATATGGCTGGCACTGAAAGTGTGTCATGTTTTGAGTGGATCATTAATATTAAAGGCAGTTTGAATTCTTGCAAGTAACAGGTCATCGGATAATTAACATATAATTAGCACACAAAAGGTTACAATTCACGGAGAATATTAATTATAAGTAGAATTTTCAGTTCATTTATTAATTTAGATTTTATGAAGATCAAGTAAATTAAATGCACACGAATATCAAGTGTGGAATTTATTAAAACATGTGAAGCTATACGAAAAGTATTCATCCTAAAATTAAACCAATCATTACTGAGAGATGCTTATAAAACAGAACATTACTACATAATTAAGCTAATACCACTTAGCTAAAACTGCTTGTTTACTTCCATAATAAAGTACACACTTGGAGATTTATTTGTTTTAATGGAAATACAAAAACAAAATAAAGGCACAGTCATAAATTTCAATTCGTGATGTTAGTTAAAACCGAAACCTCAGACCTTTTGCACGTTGTTTTTATATATTTTTAATCTCGGACAAACTCTAAGTCCGACAAACTCCGTCTGTGGTTTGGTGCTTTTGGTGCTTCGGCTTGGGTGGGCGGAGTGTGCCCGATATATTTTATATATACTCATCGTATGGGAACATATATAGCGCTCGAGTAGTTGGCTGTTAATTCCGCACATGCGGTGCACGAGCAAAGCCGCTTTGCCAGCTTGGATTGTGTTTTCCGTTTTTTGGTTTATGTGTCCACTCGGGCGGTGGCTATAAAATTTATGACAACCAACTTAATTCAATTTTAGCCATGTGCCAATCAACAGCTGCATTTAAGTGGAAAGTTATGTGCAGCCAATCGAACCCCTGACAGTCTGTGTCACTTTATTTTGACACATTTTACAGCTAACATATAGTAGACCGATGCCTTTACAAGAATTAATCTTTAATAATTAAATATAAAAACTAATATACAAGAGAATTTCGTAATGTCTAGGAGCTTAACCTTTACACTTTTCACTGGTAAATTATAGATGTCGAATCAGTGGTATGAATTTGGGAACTATTTTTACAACTGTGTTGTTTTAATTACAAATATATCAGTTGAAGCGCATTAGTTATTTACATTTCAAATTAATTTAATAAGAGCCTTTGATGGGACATCAAAAGGAATTGAGACCTACAACCTCGCTTTCAAATGCGTTGGTATTAACCTCTTCATATTTCCCATGTAAATTATAGATTCAGAGACCTGTTTCGCTTCTACATTTTCAATCAAATGGCAGCTAATTAAAGGGGACGTCAAACCTCAGTCGAGTGCAGTAAATTATCCCCCCCGCTTGTCGACCTTAATTGGGCTCAGAATTGCACCTGTTGAGGCAGCCAATCTCCGCAATCTGGCAACCGTTTTGGCCGAGAGCCAGTTGTAGCAGAGACCGAGAACCAGAACCAAAGCCAGAGCCAGAGCCCGCCGAAAGCGACCTGACCCGCTTGTGTCAAAGGCATCTCGGAATGCCGGAGCATGTGATTCTGTCGCTCAGATGCCAAAGGCCGTGCGGTGCAACAGGCAAATCATGTTTCCGTGCCCCATGTGGCTCGAGGAACGTGCTGAATGCTGAACTCCGAGCGCCGAGCACTGGGCATTAAAAATTCATTGTGATGGAAATGACAAACGCCACATTCAGGTCACCACACGCACACGGAGAGAAAATAGTTATTGATGTTTAGATTTTATGATGTGCATGATTTATCATATATTAATCTTACTTGCTTGATCTTAAAGTATATATCGTTACAGAGTTAGCTTAGAAATGATTTTCAACTCATATTTATCGATAAATAAATCATCGTACTATTAATATTTTGCATACAAAGTTAGCTAACCTAACAAACTATAAAATATCTTCACTCCATAATTTATTATTCTTTGTATAAACTAACCAACTTATGGCAAACATTTTGGTCATGTGCCCTCCTCCACGCATCCAGAGCCCACACACGGGCGACCGCAAATGAAAGTGTATCAATTTTATTTGCCATTCGGAAATGCCAAAATGTTGCTGTTCAGCGACATCGACAGCGACATCAACATCAACATCCATATCAGCGTGGCTGAAGGCAACAAAGAAAGTGGGCAATTTGGCAAAAGCCACAAGGAAACAAAAACCCTGACATTGCCCCCATCGATTTGCATTTTGCGGAGGGAGAGGTGGCCATGTGGGTGCTGGGTGCTGGGTGTGCGTGTGTGTATAGTGCTGTGTGCGGATGACGAATGTGCGTGCGATTGGCATCGCATTTGCCAACAAGCAGCCGCCGTGCGGTCCCTAGCTCTGCCTCTGCGAGGGGTGGCGAGTCGGAGGCAGGGCGACCGGTAATTGGAAAATCATCCATTACAACCAGCTAATGGAAACTCGGTAAAATTGTCGCTAAATTCGATTAAGTGTGTAAGCATCGGGGCTTTGATATCGATGAAATGTTACCCATCCATCCATCCGCTGGCCCCCCGCCAGACTACCCATGTTTGTATCGCCGTTTTGCGTTTGACTGATTGCCCCGGTTGGCCTTTATGCGTCCGGACCCTCTTGTTTTTTCGGCCATTTCCACCGGCAGTCAACGCATAATTATGTAACTCAATTTGGTGGTGGTAGGATCAGGCACGGGCACGGGCCCGGGCAAAAAGGCCATTATTTATAAACACAATTTAATTAAAATTCATTCAGTGTCCTGAACCAGAAACAGGCGCAGGCACAGGAGCATTACTTTAGCATACAAATATACTCGTTAAACCAAATTTAAGCATCCTAAACTGCTTATTTCTGGTTTTAGGGAAACAGAGATACTTTCTTCTTTCTGGCAATATTTTTGCTATTTATTATCCGTAGTGATTTAATAAAATAACTAGCAGCATAAATGTGACACCTTTAGCCCCAATGAACGATTCAATTATAGTTTCCCACAGCTATTGGTCTAGTCACTGCTTCTTTGTATAATAAAATTGAGCTTGTCATAACCAGATTTAAAGTTGAACAAGAAAGCAAATAGATATTTTCCTTTTCAATTTAATAGAACGCAAACCTCAAGCGTTGTTTGTATTTGATTCATTTTCAATTAAAATAAATAACAAATACCACAGCTCGCGTTTTACCCAACGAAATATTTGTTTCTTAAATCAAAATAAAACCTGACAAAATAAATACCAAATCCCGGGAACTTATGACCCATTCAGCTTCAATTTCAATTGAAGTATGACTGTCTCTTTGTAAAATGGCACTACTTTTAGCTTCTTCCGTAAAAAGGGCTTACTGCAATATTTAATGGAAAATTGATAGTTTGTAGTGCAAAATGATATTTTCCTTTTCAGCAAAGTGGTAAAAAGACCCCAGGTCGAGGCCCCCGGCGAACTCTGCGATTTGTTTGTATGGAAATTATATGAAAATTGCACTTGAAACTTTGCCTTGAGCTGGCTGCCACTGCCATTGCCACTTGCAGTTGAAAGTTTTTCCATATTGCCTGCTGCCTGGCTGCATCTTCGTTTCTAGTCACTCCCAGTCACTACCGCCAGCATTTTTATATATATGTATATACGTGCATATAATTTTAAATATTGATTGGGCCCGTCTAAAGTTTCGCAAAAGTTTCCACTTAAAACGGAGTCAAAGTCAAAGTACATAAATATAATAAAATCAATTGAAATTGCGCAAATCCCGCAGTCAAGTGCCCGTGGGTCAAGTTTCATACATGCGGTTGCTTTCCCAGCGGAATACGAGAAGCCATGCCACATGCCTCATGCCTCATGCCTCATGCCACTCTGTGCAGTGCCAGGCGATCCCAGTGCGTTTCTATTGTGTGTGCATTCCTTTCTTGTCGAGCATTCCGGGTGAGCAAATAGAGAAAGGCTTGCCCGCTGCCTCAAAAGAGTTACTCCGAGCCCATGATAGCCAAGGAAGCCAAATAGCAGCTGAGATGGCGAGGCACTTGATTTTAGAGCTGCTTATGTGCAAGTCTGGATACCTTTTACCAAGGACCTTAAAATAATAAGACGTACAACGACCTATATGCTAGCCACTGCTTTACTGCTTCCTGCGATATTAGATCCTTGCTCACACAAAGCTAACTTAATAATCGAAAATGTTAATAAGCAACTGCGTATGAATGCGTACAAATCTAGAATGCTTGAGAATATTTGTGTGCACACAAGAGAACGGCGAGCTCTAGTTATTAAGATCTGAACTTGATATCTTATCCAAACGTAACAACTGAATTTCAAAACCATTTAAAACTTCAAAGATAAGATATCATAGGAAAACTCATGTCAAGTTCATTAACCTATAACTCATCGAGTTTCTCCCCCAAGTTGGCTTGATTAATTGACGATGACCCAGCTAAAGGCTTAATGCCAAACTTCCGTGCGAGTGGCAGATATACTTATTATATCAATTAAGGTAAGCAACAATGCTTTCTATTGTCGTCCAGCCGTCGCATTTTGTGCCGACTCATAGGGACGGAACCCCGACTTTCCATGGCTCCGCTCCCGTTCCCGCTCTTCGCTCTCCGCTCGCAGCATTCAAGTCATCATCCAAGTCACTATAATGGGCAATAATGAGTATCATGTAATGCCAGACGCGTTCGATTTGAGATACTGGCGGCACTCGTAGGGGAAAAAGCCGAATGCACCAACATTAGCAACGACAACGAATTAACATTTTTCAAAACTTTTAAGCCCGACGACGACATGCGTTGACACTTTTGGGAAAATTGCGTACCATTCGAAATGCAGGCAACAGGCAACAAGCAACAACTCTGCGCGTAATTACGCCACCGGGGAAAAGGCAGAAAAATAGATAAATTGTTAGAGAGGAAAAGGGGGAAAGTGGGGTGGACACGCAGTAAAACAAACCGCTGGCAAATCGCATTCGCTGCGCCGTTGACAGTTGTAAAATGGAAAGGTTATCCGGAGTCCGGACTCCGCGATGGACGGCCAGCAAAGTGCCTTCGTAAGATGCAGCTGCTACTGGAGCCACTTGTCCTCCAGCAAAAAGCTTCTGCCTCGGACAGTGACTGATGGTCTGGACCAGCCACGGAGAGCTCCGCTGTTTTCCAGCGCCGATGATTACGCCGATGACGATGATGAAGTTGGCGATGACAGGGCGGCATTTAAGCAGCGCTCAGCAGTTAGATAACTATATATAAATTATGGAACCGGGTCCAAACACTCCCGAGAGACAGATCGCTCTAGTTCTGGGTAAGTTCCAGTTGCTTTACAATTTATCCCCAGCCGCTTTGACAGATTCCATTAAAAATTAAAGCGAATATTTCATAGATTCAAGGGAAATATTGTTTTTATCGAGTGCAACTTGAGCTTTGTAACTCAATCGTTTAGTTTTGATGGGATTTTGCATAGAAATTTGTATGTAAATTCTCGGATAGATGTAACCAACCCAAGGAGTGCTTTCGGAAAGCACTCGAGAGCTACTCCGATGCACATATACCCATTAGGTTGGCCCCCCCGTCGAGCGTGTGTCCCCCAGTGGGGGCCATGCGTAGAGAGATCTCATGGCTCCCATGGCCCAGAACCCACTCAAATATGCTAATCCACTGGAAGTCCACAAACCTCCGGCGGCCCACATTCGAGTGCAGGTTTGCTGCTGTGTTTGGCCTGGTTCCGGAAAAGTAAGTAGTTGCATAAAGCAGCCACAATCGGGCTTCCTGGAAGCGAGCGAGAGAAAGTAATCGGAAATTACAGAAGCAAAGATGTTTCTAAGGAAGAAGGCTTCTCCTTTCTGGTTACTTCTCAAGGTGAGTAAACATAATTTGGTTCTTTCAATATCTGATATATGAAGTTCTCTTATAGGAGAACAATAAAGATGTTAAATAGATATTCTTTACTTTTATTTTATTTTAAAATTAACCTGATAAAGCATGACTCTACTTTGCTTATAGAGACCCAGTTCCCTTGGAGACCCTTTATGCGTAAAAGCTGCCTTTTTCCATCATTTTGCCTGCATGGCCAATGAAATTCACTTTCTTGGCCATTCTTCGAGCGGGCACTTTTTGCAGCAGGTCAGGTTTTGTGCGCGAACAACCGGTTTTCCGCCTTTGCAGCTGGAAAATTTGTTTACAATAACACGATGGACGCTGTTTCGAATATCGAGAGAACGCAGATGGAGCGTAAGTGCACTCAAGTGCGTTACTTTTACTTTCTTTCGGTTACCGGACTCATTAGCCAACGGGAGAGCGGGGGCTGGCTTTAATTTCATAACGGCAGCCAAAGAAGGCTCAAGAATGCTGGTAAAGTCAGCTTTTTTGGCAACTATTTCATGCTCAGGCTCTTGACGGTCTGCACAAACTTTCTCTGCGAATTACTTTGGCCCAAAGACTCGGGCTGAGTACACAGAGAATGATAGTGTAATGAAGCAGTGTTTGCTTCTATATAATTTCAATTATTTTAAGCATATTATATCTATTAATTAAAAAAAAATATCATTGTGGCAGTTTATTTTCTAACTTAAAGTTAAACCCCGTAAAATGCCGGCATTTCCTTTTCCCCCTTTTATAAGAAGCTTTTTGCGTGTTATAATTATTTTATGAATGGTGTGAAAATACGTAAATAATTTCTCGCAACTAGCATTTAAATTCCGCATTTCTCCCAGTGCAGACTTATGGAAACAACTGGCACGACCACAGCTCAGTTTCTGTTTCCAGCAAAGCTGCCGATGGTGTGAGGTTGTTTTGTCTTTTCGACTTTGGTCATAGGGAGGTTTCGCAAAGTTTTTATGCCAAAACTTTTCTGGGCCAGATCTTCAACTTGGCCCAGAGATGTGGAGTTGTGGGCACGACGAGTGTGTCTGCACCTTTTGCTTCTTCCACCTGGAAGACCGTTACTTCCACTAATAAGAGCTCTCGGCTCTCGGCCCAAAATGTGTTTGCATTGCAATGGAAATTGGAAACGAGATCTGCAAAAGTTGAGTAATTGAGCTGATTCTGCTCCGTTGGTCAGTCAAATCGAAGAACCTTTTCTCCACTGGCTTCGTGCCACAATAACAATCAAGGGGGCCATAGTTTCGAACCAACTTAGAGTCGCACTTGAAGAAAATCAGGGATATCGGATGGGATTGAACTAGTTTAAAAGTTTGAAGAAAACAACACCGAAAATGTTCCCAGTTTATTATGTGATATTAAGAGGATTTTAGCTAACATTTCCTATTAAAAAAATGTAATTTCCAAGTTATTTTCAAGTTATTCTCTTAGTGCAGAGCCAGAGAGCCAGTCACAGACCAAACAAGGGAACAGTGAAAGACAGGCTCAGAGGCATCGAAGGCGAGCCACCGAGAACAAAGCAATAAAAGGCCCGAGAAGTGGGTTGTTGTTAGCTGTGTGCTCGCCATGCTGGGAATGGAAAATGGAAATGCCCAGGAAAATGAAGGAAATGCAACGGAGAGAAGCAAACATGGCAGGCAATACGCATATGCTTGACACGGAAAATGCGGTGGCATCGCATACTAATGCCTGAAGACAGACGGTGGAAGTAGACGCTCATAAAAATTACTTTTGTGGCTCTAAAGTGCCATCCAGCGAAGCCGTTCCAAACGCGGCATCTCTGACTCAAAAAGCCCACGCAAATGCAGCCCACAGATATCGGGCTGAGGTAGCTGCCATTATCGGTATCTGGAGATTATCGCGTGGGCGCCCAATGAAAATTGCGTGCAATTATCGAAAGATGATATCAGCAGGGGCTGCCGCTTATGCATATACCCTATAGATATAGATAGATATAGTGAGCTCCATTAAGGCTCCTTGCCTCGGGCAGCGATTTGTTTGTGTGTTTTCCACGCTTTTATCGCCGTGTCTCGAACTGGTTTGCTATAAATAAACAATTATTTTTTAATGCAATAAGAACGAATGCATCCGCTGCCCCTGGAATGCCGCCATAAACAAGAAAAAGATAAATAAAATTAATACAATACCGCGGACTTAATGCAATGGATAATTTCGGTGGTCAAATTAATGTTAATAAAATTTAACAATAGTTGCTGAACACTTTTAACTAAATTTAAAGCTCTTCCGCAAATTAGTTACGCTTAAAATAATAGCTTTTTATTTATTTGTTTCGTACAAAAGCCTATGTAAGCTCAGAATTACCACAAAATGTAAATATTTGTATTGCATTAATTTGGTGAATCTAAAAATGTATCTTTTTTGGTTAAAGAAATTTAAAAAAAAAAGTTTTTCAAAAGTGTTTACCTGGCTGAATTCGTAAGTATCTTTATTTAGCTAATGTATCCGCCGGACTAGTGAACGAATCAATAATTAAATGGTTAAGTGGTGCTCAGACCCCAGCTTATTCATCTGTAGATATAGCTGCCCTCGGCCAGATACACTCACGTACACCAGATAGAGACAATTCAATTTTAGCCAGCTTATGGCCATTGTTATGGCCATTATTGCTGGCTTACATTTCAGGCGTTGACCGTTGGCGTTGGCGAAACAAAATGAAAATAAAGCGCTCCACACTTGGCTGGCCAATAAGAATTTCAATCGCCTCGGCGACACATTGCAGCCACTTGAAGGCAGCTGATGCCACGCAAAAAAAAAATACAAATAAACTAGGAGAAACAAAAAAATAAATAAAGCTAGCAAAAACCGCAATAATGATTGTAACAGCAACTGGGGAAAAACAATAACAACTCATACTCTTGGCCACTTGGCCGCTACTGCCCCCAAAACTGTAACGACTTCTGCGACTTGGCCAAAAATGCGGAGCAGGTCGAAACTTTAAACACACTCTGAATGAAACACACTCGGTGTCGCACACAATTTTTATTTACAAATAAAACGTGAATTGAAAGCCTTAAAGTTCTCAGTTGCATTTCCGTTGACCGCCTTCTGAGTCATCGGTTTGCAACTCTTGGAAATATACAGACATGTGCATATACTTGTCCATATGTATATTTACTGATGTGGTCAAAATAATAAAAATATATTCAACCAGACTAACATCTTTAAAGTTATGGTTTGAAATAAGTTCTTGTAACTATTTTAGAATACTTTATAATCTTAGTAAAAGTAACTGAAATATTATCTGCTGGTCTGAAAACTGAAATATTTGAAATAGAAGAACTTTATATTTTGACTTAATAATTTTATAATATTAGGTACCTTTTCTATTCAATAATATACTCGAAATATCAAGTAGAATTTTAAGAGTTATTCTTCTAACCGCAGGTGTTTAGAAACGTAACTATGGCTGATTAAATCAGGCCTATTTTGTCGCTTGTTTACAGATTTTTTCCGTCACATTCACAAAAATGTTTCACAGCCATTTTGGCTCATTGAATTTGTCAGGCATAAAAAAAAACAAACGCGAAAACAAACAAAGTCGCCGGCAACCATTGACGGACTTGTTTTCGGCCAGATTTTTTGTTTCAGCTTTTGTTTTGATTTTTTTTTTGTGGCGGTCTGAAGCTCAATTGCGCCGCTTAATGTGATTTGACCAATTGGGGGTTCTGTGTGACCAAAGGCAGAGCGTTAATTTGCCTATAATTGTTCTGGCATGTCTATCAGATAATTGCACAATCGGATCTGGCAAAAAAATAATGAATGAATCGTGGCCAATTTTGCCTTGAGCTGGCTTTGAAAAGTGAAGAATCGAAAGTGTAGTAGGCAAAGGGGATTTTCTATTTCTATTAGCGACTCAACCTTTCTCCCGCTTTCATAAGCTTATCTTGGGCTCATCGCCATTTGGGTTCACTTTTTGATGAGACTCGTTAAAGCACTGTTAACCCGATTTGCATACGGTTTTCGCAACCAGTTCGTTCTGATGTGGGTTTATCACTAACCTCGCTAGACAGACATCTGACTGGCCAAGAGCCCAACCCAAGCCCGGGGCCCAGAAATATGGCGCTATCTCCGCCCTATAGAGATCTCTGTGCTGTGGCAGCTGTTTTCGTTTCGATAAAAATGCAAATATTATATACATTGGCGCGAAAAGAAAGAAAAATATCGTTATTAAACTCAATAACTGTCACAATTTCTTGCATAAATTATAATAAATTTCTATGCAACGAGGCGACGACAAATGAAAAACTTCTGAGAGACATTTCTTGTTTTGCAGCGGAAATAGAAAAAGGCCGACCGGCAAACAAGATGGAAAATTGAGGAAGCTGGCCAAAATGATAATGATAAATGTTCGAAAATGCCGACGAAAAGGGGGCGTGACCGGGGGCGCCCACCGAATGAATATTTATGAATGATTAATGAATGGAAAGACCCAACACACCGACCCGACACGGACTCGACACCGCCTCGACACCGGAGGTGGCCCCCAGTCACAGTTAGTGCCACAGGAAAATCTCCAATTACCAGGGCTCAATGCACCCCGACTTATCTCGGAGAGCTGTCAGGTCCGTAAAGCCCAATCCCACAAAAACACACATGACATAATGTGCCCAAATATTTGGATCTTGCACACATAAATAAGTTTAGCTTTTATGGCACATCTGATAAGCGCTCGCAACTTAGCTCGTTTCAGCCTTATCGCCTCGCCAGACAAAAGACACAAAGCGAGCGGCGGAATGCCTTTCCAAAAACTATAAAACATCCAAAAAAGAGGCACTGCCATTTCGAATAAATCAGTGCCAAGACGAGAGCCAAGAATTTATAAATTTATTATGGCCATGCATGCAGCCAAGTGCTAATTAAACTCATCAAGCTGCCGACATGTTCTTATTTGGAGAGAGTTCTGGGGGTTCATGGGGG